>LOJH01029697.1:251-17342 GCA_001685095.1 Ellobius talpinus
CTGGAGGGTCTTGTTTCATGGGCTTCAATTCTGACTATACATCAGAACCATCGGGGAGACCAGCCCAGGTCCATCAGCCCTGAATCACACAGGGTTGAATGATCATTTGCTCATTCAAAGCACACAAGGTGGGTGTCCTGGGCTGTCAAGTTTGAGAGTGATTGAGATAGGCCAAAGGAAATTACACACACACACACACACACACACACACACACACACACAGGTTTAATTTAAGAAATTGGATGTGTGTATATGTATGTGCATGTTTTGATTAAGAAAGGATAAAAACTAGAGAGATGGCTCAGTTGTCTAAAATATTTGCTGTACTTGCAGCTGAAGATTCAATTTCAGCTCCAGTGCCCACATCAAGGGGCTTACACCTATTGGTAACTCCAGCTCCAGGACATCCAACACTGTGTGGATGACAAATGCTGTCCCCTGCCTGTGGTGATATTTGTTTGTGCTGTAACAAATAAAGCTTGTCTGAAGATCAGAGTGCAGAGCTAGCCACACTAGTTAGTCATAGAGGCCAGGCAGTAGTGGCTCACACATTTAATCCCAGCACTAGGAAGGGTAGACACAAGTGTGGTATGGCTGGTCAGAGAAAGGAATATAATGCAGGAGCTTGGTTGGAGCATTCAGTCTGAGGACGTATCGAGACAGGGTATCCCATTCAGTCGTCTGAGGATTTTACAGAGGTAAGAACTAGTGCCTGGTTGCTCTGCTTCTTTGATCTTTCAGTTTTCACATCCTTAATATCTGACTCTGGGTTTTTCTTATTAAGACCAATTAGATTGATGCTATATCCCACCACATACACAACTGAGAATAATTAAAATATTTTTAAAAGGAAGGAAGAAAAAAGAAAGAAAAAGAAAAGCACTAACGAACTAACCATAGAAAAGAACTGGATCATGGGCGGATATTGTTATTCTGACCTGTTGATTGGTGTCCTGAGAATACTGAAAGTTAAGTAACCCTATGCAGGTATTTCCGAAGGTCTAGAGGTAAGCACATGCTACAGATTTGTGCTTCAATCTTTCATCTTTCTTTATATTATTACAAAATTAACAAAATATCTAAGCTGTTTAGAATGACAAAATACCTTGTGTTAACTTATTTTAGCTAAATAAATAATTATATTTTAATAAAACCGATGCTCACCCCTACTGTAAATTTTCTTAGAATCGCTTTAAGTCACAGAGAACTTGGACCAGGGCTCCAACCTGTGGGGCGGCCATTAATCAGAGGAGACAAAAGTCATTCTTTCTGCCAGGTATTAAGTGATCTACAGAATGACCTCATAAACCACAAGCAGAGGTGAGATCCACCGTGCTGAGGTCCTTTCGTCTGCATGCTGTGTCTTTGGCTTGCGAGAGAATGTAGTTGTATATGTCTGTTTACCAGTGTTCTCTTAGTGCTAGTGAACCACATTCAGGTATGTGTTGGGGACATAAGTCCATGTTCCCAAATCACTCTTCCAAATGGATTTTTTAACAAACCAATGCAAGTTTTCCATGGGAACAGATGATCTTCCATGAGTAGGGACTGCTTTCCAATACAGCGTACAGATGGATCTCACTTGTCTGCGGAAATTTCCACTTGCCGATTCTGAGGTTTCATGATAATCCAAGCCTTCGTAGGCATGGGGCCCCTATTGAAAACCCTCACATGTTATTGATCAGCAAAACTTTAAGGTCTCCAAGTCTCTACACTTCCACCCCCACCACTCCAACCTGAAGTTTGCATCTCGCAGACAGTCCAACTGCAAGCAAGCAGACTGAAATAGAAAGTGCTCCTGAGCTCAAGAAAGAAAAGAACTAATGAAATAGTTAATATATTTCACCTGCTTTATGAAACAGCGCTATGCCAACAAATATCCTCTCGGGCTTTTTGCTAAAATTCATCTTTAAAGGAATCTATCCTGCTGAAACCGCCCTTTCTAGCCTGAGCCTGTTCAACCTGTCAGAACAGCCAATCAGGATTAACCAGAGTTCACTCAACACAATTCAGTAGATTGATCTAGATAGTGACTTTCATGGGGTGGGCGGTGGACAAAAATCCTCCCTCTTCCACAGAAAGCCAGAGCAAACACGGTGAGCCAGAGCCTCTGAATTGTTTCTTCCCACAGTAAGAGTGTTACGAGGAGAACTAAGGGGGGGTGAGTAGACCAGCTGACTGCTTTATTGATACAATAAATAAACTGGACTATTGATTCAACTGACGATGGGGACACAGAGGCTTTACCTCTCGCAGTAGGGCTGTGGTTCCACCCTGTTGCCTGGTCCTTTATCTGTACCCAAGATTCTGAAAGGAACCAAAGAGCAATTTGATAAGGTCCTGAAGAGCAGATTTGAGGTCAGGACCTACATCGTTACCACAGGTATAAGAACAACAACGCTACCCTTCGGCCTTCCAGGATGTTGATGATGCTACATCTATAAATTAGCAAAAATGAGAACAAGTCTGTTTCCACCGCAAAGCGTGGGCACCAGCTGGAGACACGTTTTGATATGGTGAAGCTTATAATAGTGCCCAGCTGTGGAATGCCGAAGCTCATGACTGTGAAAATATCTGGTCAGCAGCATCTGGGGAACCTGGCTCATCAGCGAAAGATGCTGTGCATGTGGCCGGTAAGCGGTTTCTCAAGTAACAGCTCCAACGGCGTGAGTTAGTGTTAGCTCAACAGTTAGATCAAGTCTGGGTGAAGACTCCTTAGAGAGTGAAAGCCCCACTTGGTGTATTCACCTACTATGTACTGACTTCTCCACATTCACAAGTGAGGTCTGCATCGAAGAAAATGCAAGAAGTCTAATAAAACACTCAATTATAGGGGCTTACACCAAACTAAGACAGGAACGACACTAACAGCAACCAGAGAACCCCACAATTTCCAAACGTGCCTGTCAATCTTCTGTTTGAGGCAAGATGAGCCCCTACACCACACACACAAGCAAATGAGCAGGACTTGCTCACCCACCAGTCTCTTGCCTTCTATGTTCAGCCTCTTGTTTCCCTGCTAAGTTTCTGTTTCCACACAGAGCATGCATTCCTGCTGCTACATCTGAAACGGAAGCCCTCCCTCAACCCCACGTTGCCTTCCTGCCTCTCTCCTTTCCGTCCCTTCGTAGTTAAACACCGAAATTATGTGATTCTTATTTGCCCCAGCATCTCATTCAGTCGAGGACCTCAGACAACACCTGTGCCACCTCCATCAGTTCACCAATTCACCTTTGCAAAGACTGAGCCACCAAGCTGAACGGACCCACTGACCTGGTCGCGGGCTCCCGCAGAGCGTATGCGGTGTCTCATCTCCTTAGTCTGCACACTCATCATCTCCAGACTCAAGATTGCAATGGATGATTTCCAACTGTGTATTTCTGGAATCCATCCTGCAAGATTCTGCCAGGCCCCCAACAGTTTTCTTCCCAAACAGCATCTGAAAGATCTTTTAGTGGCTCTCCACCGTCCAAGTGATATGGCAAATATGGTTGGAGCGTGTCCATTCAATAACTACCCACACTTGCAAGGTGTGTCCATGTACCGTCTGCTGACATGATAAAGACTGTGGCCAAATGCAGCTTGGAGAGGAAGAGTGTATTTCACCTCATACTTCCATGCTATGGCTCACGACAGAAGGAAGTCACCTTAGAGAAGGAACCTGGAGGTTGAAACTGAAGTCCAGACCACAGAGAAGCACTGCTTCCTGGCTTGCCCTCTGTGGCTTTCTCAGCCTGCTTTCTTATACAACTCAGGACCACCCGCCCAGAGTGGCACCTCCCATAGTGACCTGGAGCCTCCCTAATCAAGGATCAAGAAAAGTCCCACAGTCTTTTCTACATGCCCATCCAATGGGAGCGTTTTCTAAACTGAGGTTCCCTCTGTGCAGGTGACTCTGTGTTGAGCTAACAAAAGAACTACCCAGCATACTATCTAATTTTGTTCTCAAAGCTTTTGTCTCTCTAACAAATGGAATGTGCAGAACAGAAACCAAAAAACTGCAAAAACCTGGATCTGGAGAGATGGCTCATCAGTTAAAAGCACTTGCAGAGACCTGGGTTCAATTCTCAGCACTCACAGGACAGGGTGGCTCACAACCATCCATAACTCCAGTTCCAGGGGATCCAAAGCCCTCTTCTGGCCTGTGCTGATGCCAGGCACACAAGGGATGCACCCATACAGACATATAGGCAAAGCATTCATACACACAAATCTTTTAAAAATTTTAAATGCAAAAGCTCACAGAAATGGTGATGGCCTCAACTATATGGTCTCATTTCAAGCAGTGAAGATGGGGGGAAAAGGATCAATTCAGATGCATGCCTTGTGATCAAGCAGAGTGACAAGAGAAGACCAAAGGAGGACCTTGGACGTTCTCTTTGGAGCATCCCAAAGGGTGTAGTTGTCATGAGAAAGATGGGGAGAGCGGCAAGGAAGATGGAAAGGGATTTGGAATTGAATCTGCTGTTTTAGCCTTCAGACATACTGCAGATCATTGGAATATAAGAAAGCTAGTTGAATTCAGGTAACCATGGATGAGTTGAATGTAAACGGTGAAAAAAGACAGAACCCTCTAACAGGAGAATGAAGCCCGGGATGGGAGTGCACAGCGAGAGTGCACATCCTTGAGGTGTGACTGAGGAAAGAAAGCCATAAAAGACACAGAGAACACAGTAAGGGGGGGAGAGCGTGGAGAGGTAAACAGAGGCTGAGTGGAGAAAACGGCGCAAGGAGGAAGAGCAATAGAGGGTGTGAGAGATGAGGGTTAAAAGCCAGCCCTGCAGCAAGTCACTCAGTAATGAAACCCATCTGGAAAAGTCAAGATCAGGAATGGATACCTCGGGAAGGCGGAGCTGCAACCAGCAAGTCTACACATGAAGCACGCAGGCCTGCAAACAGCCGACCGCATGAAGATTAAAGAGGCATTTCCACTAAGAAATGAGTAAATCGGCTTCTGAACTCATAATAATAGAACATCAACCAAAGGGTGGCAGATTTGTATTTCATAGATGGCTCTTGACATTACAAACTGATGCATCCTTTTAAAAGGGGGGAAATGATTTTGCAGAAGACATAGTCAGAATTTTGACCTGTTAATTTCACATATGGGAATCTTGCTTAAGAAACTAACTAAAAATATTTGTAGGCCCCAAACTGTTGTTTTCAGCATTGTTTATAATTACATGTTAAACAAAAAAACAACTCAGGGGAAGAAAAGGAACCAAAGGAAGTAAATTACAATGTATCCATTTAAGAAGAATTGTGCAAACCAGAAATAATATGTGTTTATGATGAAATAAATAATAAATAAACACATGCTTTGAATGTGTTTGAGCTTAAAGAGGCAGTGACACAGACAAGAAAGACACACAGGGAGATGAAACCCAAGATACTGTTTCCACTTTCTTCTCATGCCCACGGTAATATGGTTCGTATTACTTTTATAACAAAAGTATTTTATTAAAATTTTTGGCGATATAATTCTCTTCGGGCCACATGAATAACGATTCTGCCACGAGCACTGTTTTTCAGTGAGAGGAGAACCATTAATATGTATGAAGTTTATGTCATGCGTGTGTCAAGTTTATGCTGAGGTTTGCAGGACTCTGAGTGAGGCGTTCTTGCTGGGAGAGCCCTGTTCTTCTCGTGTTTCTTTCCGTTTTCAATACGCAGCTCCATGACCTGAGCGTGAGGGTGGCTCGTGCTTGGCTAGACCTGGCAAAACTCTCCAGGAGCATTCTTGTGGGCCTGTTGGGTTCCTTTCCTTCCTGGTTTGCCTGGCTGTAGTCTGTGAGGCAGGTGCCTCCTCCAGCATGCGCTACCATGCCCCTGAAGCCAGGACCCCCAGACTCTGAGATGTGAACCCTGTCCTCACTAAAGAAAGGAAGCAAGAACCACTTCAGGATCGCGGGGCTGGGCAGCTGCCCCACAATATCCTGTACCTTCTATCCCACGTAAACGGTGAGGAAGTTGGCAGGCAGAGGCTCAGTAACAGACAGGAGGGTCTTGGCTTTACTTGTATTTATTGATTTTGCAGTTTTCGTGAACGATCGGGTCTGGCCATGTGTGGACGGCCGCTCTATCTGTCATATTCAAAGGAACAACACAAAAACTGTTTCAGGCTTTGTGTGATGCTCTTGTCCATGTCCCGCTAATGCTAATTTTAATTTTGGACCAAAACTTTTACTGATTTCACATAAAATTAGCCTCATTGGTCTGATAAGGAATTGGATATGGAAAAAAAATAAGGGGGAAAGCCCCCAAATCAATGGTTTACAGTTCTTAGGTAAAAATTACTCAGGGCACCGACAAGACATCAGGAAGCGGTGAGACAATACAGGACTGAACAGGAGATCAATTTGTGAGATCAATTTTGTGAAACCTAAGCTTCATATAGGAAAACAGACTTCTTTGGTAGTCTCCTTACATTGCAATGTGCTTAACTCTTTCCTAAATGTAAAAGCACTGGAATTCAGCTTTGGAAGGCATCCTTTCTCCAAGGTGAGGGCTGAGTGACTCAGGGAGTGGAACAGCTAGGAATGCCACCTCCTGACTGAAGCTAAGAATGAGATGCTTCGTACAGGACCATGATTTGCAAATGTCGTCGTGTGAAATAATTAACGGAAGCATGGGTGAGTTTTTTGGGATTGAGACTTTGATCTGACAAGCAGAAGAAGAGCAACACCGGCAAGGATTACACCGCGGCCTAAAGACTTCAAATGCTTTTCCATGCTAGTCAAAAATTTAATTACTTCTCTCCCACCCCCTGCCACTGACAGTTCTAAATTAAAATAAATGGACCATGTCGAGACAAATCTCGGATACATGTAGTGCTTGAGAAAATACTGTTGCCGGTGCCAGAACAGCTAGAAATTCTTATAATAAATTCCCTCCTTTGGTTCTCTGGGATCGGGAAGAGGTGGAGGAAGGGGAAGGGCAGGTGATGAAGGAACAAGCTAATATCAAGTTGCGCTTCACGACATTGCTCCCACAAGGTGTGGTCTTCTCCTGCATGTTCTCTGTGCACAGACAGGAGAAAGCTTGGAAAGAAAACCATCTTGGGGGAAGTGGGAGAAACAAATGCCCTGTGGTCACCCAATATATTAAGCCAATTCCTTTCTAAGTGCAGGTAAATTGGTTTTTATTTAGTGACAGCCATCAACTCTGTTACAAATTAATGAGTGATCAGAAGCCCAGTTGGATGGACCTGGTCTAGCTACACATCAGCCATCATTTCAATAGAGGCAGGTAGTTCCTTGTAATCTGAGACCAGGAGATCTCTGGACATGATGTTGTCCCCTTCGAGACGAAGCTCACTGAGTCCTGGAGACGGGCCTTGTCATCTCTGCAGCTCTGAGTAGTTGCTGGGCACTCCTATTGTCTCAGAATTCATCACATAGGAAATTCTCTTGTCATCGGCTTCTTGTTTTTAAAATCCCAGTTCCTAGTATTTTCCTCGGACTCATTGCACCTCTCTGGGCTGAGTGGGAAAGTAGCAGACCTGCAATGGGGTGGTAAACAGGAAGCCAGCAGCCTTTTGGAACCAGGACTGCTGCCCTCTCTGTTTGGCCTTGGGGAAGTAGAGATAAGAAGGTGCATAAATAGAGCCCTGTATCTGTGGCAATTCAAACAAATACAGCCAGCTCATGAATATGGATCCACGGGCACTCAGACACATTGAAATTAATAAAGAACAGTCTTCCCAAGGATGCCATGTTGGCCTGAGAAAACCACATGGAAACCTCCAATGGCCACAATGAACTGCACTGTGAGAACACCATGGCTGTCCCTGTCACCAGTTCCTTCTCCTCTCAGAGTGGCTTCAGAATGGCTCAGGTTCCCTCCTGCCACCTCTGCTGAGGAAGAAAGTGAGTACGAGGGAGAAGACAGACTGCTCATCCCTCATGTAGCCTTCCTTTCCTCCTCGCTCATCTCTTGAGAAGGCAGGACCGCTTCCAAAAGCTAAGTGGTCCTTCTGTCCCTTTGCACCTCATTCCATCTACAGTTGACGACCGCCACCCTCCCCTGAACTCTGGGGAAACACCCTGCACATCCTTGTGAGTCACTCCCAAACACTAGCAGAGCTGCGCTACCTCCTAGTCTCTGTGCTGGGTGCTTTCCCACAGACACCGTTGACACGCCGGAGTCTGAGCGTCATCAACAGCACATCGTGTCTGTTCCTTCCAACCTGTGACACGGAGTTCATTCCTGTTCCTTTCTAGAAGACATAAGCGGGCCTCTTGTTTCCAACTGACCTAACCTTACAGCATCACCATATAATCCTAATGACTACAACTTCAGAAAACGATCTCAATGATAACCAAGGTGTCCCTGTGTTTTCTCATAACATTGGCTGATCTCACTACTGGTTTACTTTTGTTGCCCTGCCCTGGTGGTGGTGGTGGTGGTAATGGTGGTGGTGGTGGTGGAGGTGGCACTGGCAGTGGCGGTGATGGTCATGATGGTGGTGGTGGTGGTGGTAATGGTTAGGGTGTGTGTGTGTTTCTTCTTCCTTGTGTCTTGGTAATTCTAGTAATCATCCTTCCCTATGGTTTCTGGAGTCACAGTAACAATTTCTAAATAAAATAAGACATTGAAATTTTGACTAGATATCTATCGAATTTAGAAACTCATTTGGTAAGCCATATCATACCATTTTCTATAATGTTGAGGCTTTTGGCCTTAGATCACTGTATAGTTCCCTATTTTGGTGGGCTTTTAAATGTATTTCAGCAAAGTTTTATAATTCTCTGAAATTGAAAAAGGAAAGAAAACATTAGGTAATTCACATTGATAGAGTGACTGGACTCCAAGTTCTTCCTCACAAATGCCCTCACACAACCAGTTTTCTAGGAGGAGAGATGGACTTCCCAGCTGTCTTCTTCCTCCTGCATTCTCTTCTGAGACCATTTTCACAAACATCCCTGCTGTAACCTTGTTACCCCTAGTCAAGCTGGGCATTCGTCTTGTGAGGTTCTCATGAGCCAGGCCCATGACCAACCTCATCTTCCTGCTGCCACCTGGCTGCCCTGCCCAACTCTGCTGTCTCTTCCCTGCTAGGTCCAGCATGAAGGAAGAGTTCAGAATCTGTCTCATGGCCTCATCGTGATCCGTGAATTGAAAGAAGAAACTGGTTTCATGCTGTGGAGAGTAGGGCTCTTCCCACCCCCTGTTCCAACCATGTCAAGGCTGCATCTTCACAGCCCACTCCCCATGGGAGCTAACAATAAGAAGAAGAGAATGAGATGCAGGGAGAAATCCTAAAACACTATCTTGATAGCCCAACAAATATACTTTGAGTCCCATAAATGATGATGAGTGTGTTATGCTCTTAGCCTTCTTACCCAGGCTGCAATGACCTTCATTCCTCCAAATTAGCAAACTGTTACCATGGGCAGAAGAAAAGGGTGGAACCTTGGGGTATGGCAGTGAAGAAGACATCGTGTGTGGCCACAGCATCATCTGAAGGCTTCCAGGAACCTAGCAGTGCTGGTGGTTTTAATAGAAGGGGCATAGATGGCATGAAGGCCCATGGGGGACATGCAGCGGTCCAGCATTGCAGGTTATTTGGTTTTGTTTCTTAGATTCCTTCCTAATCTAATGACTGCAACAATTCCCCACTTACTTCAGATGTCAGGGAACCTTGATACATACCCTTATGACCCTGGCAGCAAATTTAGTTTTACTTAATTTTCAAAATTTTTCCCTCAAAAAAATGTTTTCTTTGTAGTCTGCAAAGTCATGCCAAGGACCAAAACTGCAGAATCTGCAATGAGAAGTAGCTCATGAATGAAGAAAGTAACCGTGCCTAAGCATCCGGGATGAAGATAAATTGGTCCCTACAATAAGCTCATTTCAGTTCAAGTATTTTGAAATATTTCTACAAAGAAAATTCCTTGAGTGTCTGAAAAAAAATCAAGATAAAACTACCCTTCATAAAAGGCCTGGGAAACAAAGGCCACACATTAAGAAATAGTTGCTCACAAGGTGAAGTTAAAGGAAGATGGCCAGCTACAGAGTAAAGACAGAACTGAAATGCATCTGAAGATTATAAATAAGAGGTACCAGAATTCTGCACCCTCCTAACCCACTTGAGTCAATACTTCTTCTCTTTGGAGAAAAAGCTACATACGAAAAAGTTCTTAGCATTGGCTCTGCTATTTTCAGCCCCAATGCCAGTTAAGTATAAATGAAAAATGTATTTGTTTAAGTACTATAAATTGGCAGGGGAAAATTGGGGATGGGATCGGTAACCTGACAAGAGAGAATGAATGGGGACCAGGGAGAAAATACTGGAACTTGAGCAGGGCCCATTTGTCATGTCACATCATGGTCTCCACATGGAGCTATTAAAAGAGAGCAACAAAGAGACGCGGAATTAAGCTGGAGAGGAGGCTCAAGCTGCAGAGACACAATTTTTGACTACCGAGAGCGGTACGCCGAAATTGCCTCTCGGTCGGCTTCATGCTGCGTCAACGAGGATTTTTTTTTTTAAACAGACCCTAGAAACTTCATCTGAACGACCACTACTAACTCTGGGCATCTTTGTTGAGCCACTCTGCTCCCTCCTGAGAGCTCAGCTTTCCCATCTGCTGTCACCCTGTGAAAAGGCAGCAAGAGAAAGCTTTCAAGGCAGAGACAAACACAAAAAGATGTCTCATTTTCCTCAGACTCAAAAATAAAGATCTGAGACACCGCTGGGGGAGAAAGGGCAGTTTGCCCGAGTGTGTGCATGAATGCCGTTGGGGTAACATAATCGGATGACAGTGGGTTTTTAAAACCTGTGCTGAACGTTGTTGGTAAAGGAACAAACCCACCTGTCCAGTACCGTGAATCCACAGCATTCTAAAATCTCCTCCAGAATATCAAAGCCAGCCACTCAGAGGGAACACTCCTGCCTTACTAGGCAGCAGGTGGATCTGACAGCACAAATCACCGCCTGGCTCTTCTCCCTGACATCACCTCCTTCTTAATTGAATTGATTCACAGTCTCGTGTTTACAGGAAGGCGCCAACGCCAGCTCTGCGGTTCCGATGGCCTCTAAAACCCTCCCTCCGTGTCCTCTGGAGGAATTGCAGACACTTCCAGAACAAATCAATACCTAGATCTAACATGCACTGCAAAACGTTTTCCTCTCTAATTTATTTGATGCAATTTTTTTGTTGTTCTTTTCTCAGAAACATTCTCTTCTCTCTTTCCACGTCTGTTTTGAAGAGGTAAACTTATCTTTTAGAAACACGGGGATTTACTAAATTGCCAGCACATAAGCTAGAAATTTCCCATTAAAGATAAAAAATACCATGGGAGCAAAATCAATACGCTTTAAAAAGTTGGTTGAGAAGAGATTATTAGTTTCAGGTACTAATAAAAATAAATTCCACAGGGGATGTTGCCCAGATCAGGGGTGCTGGGAAGAGAAGGTTCCGGCTTCAAACTGAGGGTCTCATTAAGTGTCACATGGGTACAGAGTTGACAGCAATGGCCCTGAGTGGGAAGGGATCTCCTGAAAGATTGCCGAAATGGAGCTGGGGAAACAGTTCAGTCAGTAAAGTGTTGTTAGTACGTACAAACAGACTCCCAGAGCTTGGGGTGGGGAACAGAGCTGGGAGGATCCCTCGACTCACTGGTCCACCCAACTAGCTGAATCAATAAAAGCCCCAAGTGCCAGTGAGAGAGACCCTGACTGAAAAGATAAATGTGGAGAATTCCAGCAGGATGATAGCTCAAGTTGACCTCTGGCCTCTACATCCAGATAAGGATAAGCACACACATAGGTGTACCAACACATAAACACACATGCACACACACATACACACACACACACAACTTTTATAAACTGTGAGCGTCCTGGTGTCCTGCTGACCGAACAAGCTAATGTGATTTTTAACTTTAGTCCCCTTTGGTGGCCGGAGACTAAGAAGGGCGATGAGTGTCAGTGCTGGCTGGCAGCGTTAAACCCCAGTACTTGTGGTTGACTGGCTTAGACTCTTGTGTGTTCTTTTATGGATTCTGGGTATTTTGTTTTCAGAATCATGGTTTCATAAGGTTCATTCTTAAAGAGGTTTTTAACAAATTATTTAAATGTACCTCTCTTAATACCATGTACTCATTCTGGCAGGATGCTTGCCCGTGGCATTAAAAAAAAACCTTAATGATAATACACACTGCTGTGAAATATGACCTCTTAGAACTCAGCCATTTTTGTCTCCATATCTCTCCTCTCATTCTATAAATCTGCATCTTAGATGATTCATTCATAATCTGGTTATTACGGTATTTATTTCAGAGAGAGATGAAGGGCCCTAGTTAATGTTTTGAGAATGTATAGCAAGTCCTGACTGTAAGACTGAGCAGAAGTGAATATGACATTCATATATTATGAGTAATCAAAACGCAGAAGCAAAGGGGATGATTGAATTCCAAACCTTTCCATTACTTTTTCTTCAAGGGAAGGCGGGTGGGGGGGCATTTTAATAAGTGAGCCTGCTGACATTTTCTTTCTTGAAAGATAATCTTTCCGTTAGAATAGCCATTTGTGAGGGAAGTCTCTGTGTTTCTTCAGCCTGCCGCATTCTTCTTTCTGAAGAGGCGAGGAGTCCTGTGAACAGGTTACTGAGAGGACCATTTGCATCACAGGACATGTGAGCTTCAGGCACCATGGAGGAGGGTCCTTACAGATCACACGTGGTTATTTTCCTGGAAGAGACCCCCCCATGACTTCCCCACAAGCCTGGCTCTGGGTCCACATTAACAACTTGCTTTGAATTCCTACGAATCCCAAGTACTAAATCTGCCAATGCTTCTACATAAAGGTTACGCGCCCACTGCAAGTGTGGCATCTATTCAGAAAGATAGCCCTATTGGTTGCTAGGAGATAGAGGGATCCTCTCAGAGAAAAATCAGTCCTGACAAAAAAATTTTTTTCACATAAAGACCTTTTAAATATAAATACCTTTGACAGGAGCTATTATTATTCACTGAGTTCTTTCACATCTGAATAAATGGCAGAAAAATGATGAAATTATTCATACACCATTATACAGTAAAGTGTTAAAATAGAAGTCTTTTCCCTTTCTCTCTCTCCCCTCTCTCTTCTCTCCTCTTTCCCTCCTCTCTCCTCTCTCTCTCCTCTCTCCTCTCTCTGCTCTGTCTCCTCTCTTTCCCTCCTCTCTTCTCTCTCCTCTCTCTCCTCTCTCTGCTCTCTCTTCTCTTTCCCGCCTCCTTTTCCTCCTCTCCCTCTCCCTCTCTCTCTACTAAAGAAAATGAAGAAGAAAGACACTTGTTTCTTTCAGCTGAGTTTCCCTGTTTTTCTCTTCAGAGTCCCAGGATGAGGACCTGAGGCTCTGGATTTGGATTACTGTATATTCCAATACTTCAGGCCCTGGTGTCTGCTCTTGACAGAACACTGAGGAGAGAGCATGGCCAAGGTCCCCAGCTGGGGGGCTGGGAAGAGCAGGTGGGATTCCATGCCCCTTGAAAGCAGCCTGCAATTTCCTCCTTACTGGGTGACTGGAAGCACAGCTGCCCTGGATGAGGGTCCTCGGACTCGGTTTTTGAGGAAAAAAATTTACCAAATAAATGAGATGAGGAATATGCTCACTGTGTACGCCTTGTACAGAGAACAAATGAAGCAGCAATGGACCCTAATTCCGTGGGCCCTCCCTGCCTTTGAGGAGCGGAAAACCCGGCAGCTCTGCCACAGTGGCCACCTCCTCTGCATGAGAGCTGGAGACATGCAACCCCTGAGCTTACAGATGGAGACCACTGTGGACACACATCGTGTTGGCGTGAGAATGGCCACCCCACAGGCCGAGGACTGTATCAAATCTTGCAAGAATCTTTGCCTGTAGAGTGCCTCGGAGTCCGACGAGACAGGCTTCCTTATCCAAATATTGACACGAAGCCGTCCATTGACTGAGTGTTTTCCTGTGAAAGCTACGCATGGTAATGTCCTTTATCCCATTTCACACATTTGTTCTCAGTCCTGGCACCAGGAAGCTCTCATTGTTCCCATCAGTGCTGACTGGGCCAGTGACATTTTTCCCTGTTAGAGACAGACATAGTGTGTTTCCTTTCTAGATGTTCTCATGAGAGCTTCTCACCCTGAGTTACATGCACATACCAGGAAAAAAAAAGGCCGCCCACTAGCAGGTCTCCGCTTTCTGGTTCTTCCTTGCTGCTTCTTAGGTCAAAGGCATATGAACAGCGGTAGCACTGATTGAATGAGAGGGGGAAGGGCATGGGGAGGGGTGCGAAGTCCTACCAAGTTCCAAGCCCCACCCTGGTCCACCTCCTTACACCTGCTGCACAAACCCCTTGAGGATGTTCTTGGAGGATCTTGTTTTGGTGTACATCAGCAAGGTTGCAGGACTTCACTGAGCACCTAACCTTTGGGGTACTGCATGGAACTCAGACTTATTCCCTGATTGTACAACTGACCAGCACATAGCATTCCTTCTGCCTGTGGCAGGAAGGGTTTGGCTTTTCAGGGCTGGTTATTGTGCTTTCTGTCTTGGAAAAGACTTTTTTCATTGACTTCTACACTCACATATGAGTTAAAATGCAAACAGGAGCAACAGTCCCAGTGCCTCCGTGTCTGCTGTGGATGTTATACCGCACAGATCTAGATGGAGTCATCTGTGGAGCATCATCAAGTCTCATACTTCCCAATTGTATCTGGGTGCTGCCTGATGCTTAGTAACTGTGGAAGGAGCAGCTGTAAAGACACTAGGGACAGAAGGGACACAAGGAAGAGTCTTCAAAAGCAGCTTTCACTTAGGTCCTTTCTTCTCAATGTGCATGGGTGTTTTGCCTGCATGTCTATGTGCCACGTTTGTGCGGTACCCAGAGGTTAGGGAAAAAAAAAGGTGTTAAGTCTCCTGGGCTGGAGTTACAGACATTTGTGAGCTACCATGTGGGTCCTGGGAACTACTGGGTGCTCTGGGAAAGCAGCTAACACTCTCAACTGCTGAGCCATTTCTCTAGGCGAGCGTGCACGTGTGTGTGCGTGTGTGTGTGCGTGTGTTCAGGCACATGTGTGGATGTGGATGTAAGTATGTGGTGCTCAGAGCATACCTTGAGGTAGCACACCTCAGGTATTATTACTTTTGTTCACTTGACATTTTTTTGTTTTTGAGATAGGGTCCATTTCTGGCCTGGAGTTCACCAAGTGAACGAGGCTGGCCAGCTAGCAAGACATGGGGCTCCACATTTTTCTGTCTCTTTGGTACTATGATTACAAACATATGTTAACATCCATTTATTTATTTATTTATTTATTTATTATTTACTTATTTTTGTATGGGTTCTGGATGCCAAATTCAGGTCCTTGGCAAGAACTTTACTAGGTAGGCTAACTCCCCAGCCCTTGACACTTTCCATTAAAAAATAAAAATAAAAAAACAAACACTAGCCATTTTAAAATACCAGTTTCCTCAGAGAAACTCTCTGGCAGTGGAGGTTTAAATTGCCACAGTTCCGGCCAGGTTGGACTTATTCCATGGGCTGTGAAGGATTCATCCTGCGAGACCACAGTGGTTCATACGGACATAAGAGAGAAGCCCAGATAAGTAGGCCTGAACTTCCCATCCAGCTCCCTCCTCAGTCCAGGGAATGGGGCCTGGGGATGCAGGGTTAGGCCAGGCTAAGGGCACAGGGACACTGGGGTAGAACATAGGAAAGACTTTCAGGGTTCTCTCGTGTCTACCTTCTCTGTCCCCTCCCCCATCCCCCCATCCCACACCCCAACAATGGATCTCTCCCCTCTAAGTGGTAGAGCGGCTGTTACTGTGCCAGAGGGCAAGTGTCCATACAACCGTCTTTCCTCTCTGCTAGGTACCCTTGCAAGACACAGTCCAGGTATGGCTTCCTTCTGGTTCACCTCCTGTGACTCAGTTACATAGGAAGCAAAATGATGATAATGATACTTGTCTCCAGATAATGAGCAAGGAGCTTGTATTTCTCATCATGGAGATGCAGCACAAATGCTCAGTATCATTACAGCTAAAACCCATGACTGGAGAAATTAAATTTCCTGGAATGTTTTATATCTCCTAGGAATGTTTGTAATCCTCTGTATTTACTGCTAAATGAGGTGGACTACAGGAGAGGGGGTGTTCGAAAGGCGGGAGCGGGTTCAGCAGGAACAATTAACAAATGGGAAGGTTGCAGCCCGGCGCTGTGTGCCTGATGGAGGAGGAGACTTGGTAAACATGAAACAGGAAACCATGTTTGATTTCTGCATGGAAGGCTTAACGAACCACAGACTCAAGCAGGGTCTTCAAAGACCTTTCTGTACTTGTTTACCTTCTGAGATGCAGCTGGAGAGAACATTACGCCTCAGCTTAAGATGTGGTGTCAAGGAACAGCTTATCCATTTCTGCCATGAGTTCTCTGACTGGACATAAAGAAAAAGAAAGGATTCATTAAAAAACCTAGAAAGGAAAATGCAAGTTTTTGGGGGTGGGGGTTAAGACTGATGTGTCTTTAATAATTCCTCAAGTTTGGTTTCCTTTACTGTTTCATGGCCATTTGAAACAGCATTAGATTCAGGCAAATTTTCATGAATTCCATGGATTTTGCTAATGCACTCAAGTGTCAATTTTCTATACTTGTTTCTACATCTACTTTTACCACAAGACACCAACTTCTAGCCTTGTGAAGTCGAGACAAAGAATCGGCATTTTGGAAACGTTCTCTTTCTAGAGCTAGGAGTACATGTTCACTGGTGCTCCTCCCTGCAGGCAGAACTCCTCCCTGCAGGCAGAACTCCTCCCTGCAGGCAGAACTCCTCCCTGCAGNNNGAACTCCTCCCTGCAGGCAGAACTCCTCCCTGCAGGCAGAACTCCTCCCTGCAGACTGCACCCTGTCTCGCCTGGGCTTTCAGCTGAAGACCACCCCAGTGCAGCAGAACCAAGTGCAGCCCTCAGCTTTCTACCTGGGTAAAGGCTGTCATTACCCACAGTGCTTCAGCCTATGACGCAGTCTTCTGACCTACGAAGCGATGATGGAGAAGAGGATCTGAGCCAAGAGCATGGTTGATATGGCACACCCTTTTAATCCCAGCACTCAGGAGGCAGAGGCAGATGGATC
>LOJH01029699.1:0-12543 GCA_001685095.1 Ellobius talpinus
TTTTTTTAATAATAATAATAAAAAGAGTAAATAGAAAGCAAATGTAGCCCACGCAAGGGTGTAATCATTTTATTGGTCAAGGTGGAGACTATTTGCAAGCTCTTGTCCATCATTTCTCTACCCATGTCCTTGATATGAATGTTACTGTGTGCCAAACACATGTGAATTTCCAGAGAACTGTTCAGTTTCATTAACATATTGTAACCCATTAATTTTGAGTTACAAAATTCTTAACAACAAGAATATTGTTAAAGATTTCTTTTCTTAATTGTGTGCAAGGGTGCTTTGCCTGCATATACATCTTTGTTCTACGTGCATGGCTGTTACCCTTGGAGGCCTGCATGTACATCTGTGTACTCTGCACATAGCTGGTACCCTGGGAGGCCTGCATGTACATCTGTGTACTCTGCACATAGCTGTTACCCTTGGAGGCCTGCATGTATATCTGTGTACCATGTGCATGGCTGGTACACTTGGAGGCCAGGGTGGGCTGTTGGATCCCACAGAACTGGAGATACAGATGGTTGTGAGCCGTAAAGTTGGTGCTGGGAACTGAGCTCAGGTCCTCTGGAAGAGTGCTCTTTCCAGCCCTCAAGCTGCCATATTAATATGCAGCATGTACTCCTCTGAGTTAACTGTACTTATTCTAGCTTTAAATCTAAATACTTTTTCTTTTAATTCTTACTATAATCTACATATTGGCCAAAAGGAAACTTTTTCCATGAACTCTTCAGGCACAGGGTAGATCCATAGAAAGTAGACGTCCATAGTCATAACCTCCCAGATGAAAATGGGTATTGGAAATGGTAAATACATAGAGGTCTTATTTTTTTTAAGTTAAGGGTCTATAAAAGAATTTAGGCAAACGTCAAGTTCTGTATAGCTGAGAGGGAGGCATAAACATTCTAAAATAAATCCTACTTGCAAGTATACATTACAAATTTTGTTTATAATCAATACCATAATCAAGGATTACTTCATTACTTTAAATCATACTCACTCTATGAGCTCATTGACATTCTCAGTTATTTATGTTTGCTCAGAACTAGAGGAAAATTCAGTTGATATGAGTGATGTCACAGGATAAAATGAGTTGATTGCCTCATTGAAATTATACCCTCCAGTTTCATTCATAAAAGAGCTACGCTTTAAGCATTGCAAATGCTTAGGCATGCAATACAGGCTGAAGGAAAACATTGTCCTTAGAGTGCTGAATCAGGATTTCCATTTTTATATTTTAATTTTGGAATTTAAGCTAAACATCCAGCACCGCCTTACAGTAGGGAAAGAAAGGTTTCGAAGCCAATCTATCAGCACTTTTTGCTTCAAAGCCACAACCTCTCAGTAATGTAGCAATTATTTATAAAATGACCTTGAAGATTTGTGATGTTGAGCACAGAATATTTAATAATCATTGATCATTTTATTTGGTTCTCATTTGATGCTATTCTTTGTGTCTTTTATAGCTTAGTGCTTCCATGTTAAAACTCAGGATCCTATGAATAAAGTAACTATAAGAAAAAATCAACGCATAAAGGTATATTATTCCATTTTTAGAAGGAATTTAACCCAGATAGTCATGTCTTCTCATAACTCTGCTATTATCAGGATAGCATTTAGAGACCTCAATGTGGTTCTTGCTGTCAGCTCTACATTTTTTTTCATGCAGTTTTAGAGTGATTGTGTGGTAAGTGGAGAGTGTGGACTTTGGGACCATATGCTGGATACCAGACTGTGGTTTTGCCAATTAATATTCAAATATTAATAAATAACTTTCTTGATTGCTTAAGTCTTTAGTTTGTTATGATGATACTTACTTGACCAGAGGTTTCAGCAGAAGATAGTATATCAGCAAGCTATTTCTGTGTTTACATCAATGGAAGCAAAACTTGGGTTGTGAGAAAATTGTCCTCAAAGCATCACAACTCCATTTATCCTTCTTGCAGTTCTTCCATCAATCTGTCATCTTTCATGAAAAACAAAACAAAANTCTTTTCTTATAACTTAAAGGTAACTCTCACTCCAAATGATGCATTTCCCAAGTCATGGTTTCGATATCTCCTCAGCCTTATTTCTCTTGATTAGATAATGTTTCTTCCTACTGCTGAACTATCAGTTCCCCTGGAAATGTTTAGTACATGGGATACGTTCACAAGAAAATTTAATGATGAAACCCACAGAATTGTCTTCTCATGGCTTTCTAGTGCTACAGTGATTAATGAGACAAAGCCCTTGGATGATAACATAAAGTCAATGATGGCTGAGAACATAGATCTCAATCACACTGACCCTGATCCTTAAGACACCCTACATTTGTATTTACTAAAAAGTAACATGGCTACTCAAACGTGAACTGAAAAAGGAGGACACCAATAATCATGCCAAACTTCAAGAGGAAATTCCACAGATCCTCAACCATAGACAAAGAACTGCAAGCTACAGAAGAAGGCTGGGAAGAGGAGAGGTGGCTTGCCCCTCAGGGAAGAACATACCAATTGATCTTTGGTGCCAACAGTTCAGCTCTGGAAACACACATGCTAGTAACATCATATAGACTCAACAGGTTATATTTGGGAATCTATATGCATATACAAATACATATATGCATTTACTGAGAAGTGATGTGAAAAGAGATCATGGATTTGAAGAAGACTGGGGAGAAGTATATGAGAGAGTTTAGAGGGACAAAAGGGAAGGGAGAAACATAATTAAAATACAATCACAAAAATAAATGCAGAAGCTACCTTTCTTTATTAGCACAACTTCCATATTGTTATGTAATATTTAATACATGCTGCTGCCTCTATTGTGGCCAGAATCAGAGCTGTAAATTGTTTATCTCATAAAAGATAACAAATCTATATTATAGAGATTTGGTTAGGGCAGTTCTAGCATGGTTTTATAGTTCTGGTATGGTCTATGTAAAACCAACGGAGAGATGGTGTTTTATCATATATATATATGAGTTGGCTGACACTGATCTTACAGATGCCTCGCTTCTGAGACCTCGGCCCAGGGAGCCTTCATGCTCGACTCTGCCTCAGCTGCCTTTGTGTAGGGAGGGAAATGTTTGATGTAAGTCTCTCTCTTTTTATTTTATCAATAAAGGCTTGGGAGTCAGATGGGGTGAAAACCTGCCAGTTCAGAGGCAGAGAAAGAAGCTGGTTGACTTTTTTCTTCCACCATCATCTCAGGAAGAGGACTCTCTCACATGGAGTCTGAAACAAAATGCCTTCAACTAGATATTCTTCTCTTCTATCCTTCCCCCAGCTTTGATAACCCTCACTCTCTATGGTTACTTCCAGTCAACTGGTTGCTTACTCTGCTTCTTGACCTATGGATGATGTTTTTTTTAAATAACATGATCTCAGGGTTCACACTGTGATCAAATATCCCACAATATTTCACTCTTTTTGTCTAAATAAAATGGAAAGTTTATAACTCTAACACACTAAAGCTATTTATAATAATAAAATTTTTATAATATCCAGTTTGGTTGTATTTGGAAGTCATAGGATTAAGCAGTTTTGAGTTCAAAGTTCTTTATAATGTTCCTCTCAGTCTCATATGAACTTGGTGATGAGAATGTCCTGAGCAGTTTGTAGTTTGAAGCTCATCTTTGTGTGGTGTTTGTCTGCTTAGTGGTGTTATCATAAGCCTGATGTGTTCATCATTACAGGGCCCCATCATGTTATTGGGGATCTCACTGTTTTCATAGAACCTGGCAGCAGAAAAGGTTGGAGGGACATGTTACCATATGGACAATTTAGTGCATAAAAAGAGTTAGTACCTATATTAAGTGATTCTGGAAATTCTAATAATACCATGAAAATAGCATCTAACTCTGATTTTTGAACTGAATTATAAGAGTTTTAGCCACTTTATTTTTTCTGACTTTTTCTGATTTATTTGCATCAGTATAGAATGTATGGGTTCCAGAAATTGGTGTCTATTTTACTATATGAAGGAGAATCCAATGAATTATTGTTATAAACTGAAATTCCATGCTTTTGGGATATTTGTTGATAATCTACCCCCAAAATTATTGCAAGCTGTTTGCCAGTGTTCATTTTCTGCCCATAATGAGGTAATTTCAATATTAGTAAAAGGCGCTATAATTTCTGTTGGGTTTATTTCCGCTAATTGATGAAATTTCATTTTTCCTTTCAGAATCAATTCAGAAGCATTTATTTTCTACTCAGGTCTTTTATCTTTTTACTCTGTGTGCTAAAATAGCCCATTCTAAGATATTGTCTTCTTTCTGCATAAGAATTCCTGTGGGAGCATAAATAGACAGCAAACAATTAAAATACAACCAAGTTTTGGATCCAAGAGATCCACATGTACATCCTGTAGTTTCTTTTCTACAAGAGTCAATTCCACTTCATCCTCAGCTGATAACTTCCTTGGACCTTTTAAATCCTTATCACCTTGTTACATTGGAAATAAATTATTTATCTTTTGAGTAGTTAATCCAATTGTGGGCCATAGCAAGTCAATATCTCCCAGCAATTTTTGAAAATCATTAAGATTTTGGAGTTGATCTCTCCTGATTTATACTTCCTGTGGTTGAATTTTCTGTAAACCTATTATATATCCTAGACGATTGATAGAATCGCCTCTTTGTATTTTTCAGGAGCAATTTGTAATCCTCAGCAAGGCAAAATTCTTTTTACTTCATCAAACATTTTTTTCTATGGTATCTGCATTTATATCAACCAGTAAGATATCATGCATATAATGATAAATTTTATAATGAGGAAGCTGTTATAAATTATTTCAATGGGTAGTGTATAAAATAATAACAGAGGGTGGGGCTATTTAACATTCCAGTGGACAAAATTTGCACCAATACTTTTTAACAAGTTGAGCAATATCATAAGTAGGCACTGTGAAGGCAAATTTTTCTTTATCCTCTTCTTGTAAAGGTATAGTAAAAATGTTGTCTTTTAAATCAATCACTAAACAGACCATCCCCTAGGTAATAAGGAAGGAAATGGAAATTCCAGGCTGTGAATATTACTTTAAATATTATTTTAACCTTACGTAATTCTGTCCTGAAAGAATTCTCATATGTCTTACCAAATCTAACAGCTTCTCAGTTTGTCCACTATTGGTGTAATTTCTCTGTCCATGTGGTTGTTCCCCACATTGGGCTCCGAATGGTTTTTTATCAGTGTCACAGTGGCTGAACCTGATCCTATTACTGGCTCAGCTGCTGAATGTTCCTCCTCAGCTGCCGCTGCCTTGCTGCTGAGGCCTCAGCCCAGGGAGCTTTCACATCCTGCTGCCTCCACATTGGGAAGCAAATGTTGTTTTAACTTAGTCTTTATCTTTTTATTTTTACCAGTAAATACCCGGGAACTGGATGCAGGGATGAAAATCTGCTGGCTCAGAGAGGCAGAGAAGGCTTGTTGTCATTCTTCCTCTGCAATCATCTCAGAAAGAGGGCTCTCTCCTATGCAGTCTGAAATAAAATTCCTCCAACTGGATGTCTCTCTCTTCTACTTCCTGTGCTTCTCCTGACTTCTCATTATCTATGGTTACTTCCCATCAACTGGCTGCTTGTTCTGCCTTCTTGGCTTATGCTTGATATTACCTAAATAATGCAATCCCTGTTTTGCAGTATGATCAAATATCCTGCAACAAAACAGCTTCTGCTCTATCAGTCCTACTGGGTGCCTCTCAGTTACTTGATCCACATTCTGTTTTAGGAGCTCCAGGACCCACTTGGATAGTGATTTACTTGAGGACAGGAGAAAGCAACTAGCTTAACTTCAGTATTTTCAGCAACTCGGTAAAGAAAACTGAATGGGTTCCAAATGCGAAGAGTTATGGGTCTAGTATTTCCATTTCTAAGATTAGAGGAGACGCAGAATGACAGCACAGAAATGCACGGCATGTTTTATGTTGTGTAATGAGATGGATATGCATGCTCTCAATTCAATAGCATTGCCAAGAGTAGGTTTTCTTCATGGTACAAACGGGTCAGAGGAGCCCACACGCTATATTGCCTTTGGCCAGGATACCTGGATTCAATTTACTAGAGTAGGTTGACCCAAAATCCTCACATTCAAAGGCTTTTGTGTACAAACAGGAATCCATAATGTGAAATTTGTAGTTTGCTTTCCATGCTTGCAACATTTTTTACTTTGTTGTCTTTCTGGAATAAGAATGTGAGGAATGGAAGCGCCCTTTAGTAACTAGTGAGTCCTTGGTGAATAGCCAAAGACAAATGGAATGGGATAATTTGGGGGACATGCTGTCTATAATTACAATGGTATTTATTTAGCAACCCTGTCACCCAGAAATAAAATCTTTCTAGTGGTGACAATAGGAGCCCAGAATTTCTGTGTCCCTGAGGCACAGAGCTGTTCATTTCTTGTGTGCTGACTTTACTTGACTCTCTATATTGTACTCTTTCTTTTTTCCCCATAGTCTTTGGCTGTATTTCTGTTCTTTCTTCCTTCTATTTGACTAAAGAAATTTTGTTCTCTTCATGTAACTCCAGGATACCATGAGCAAGGATCTAACCACTTGAAAAAGACTCACTAGTGTTTCAGTTTGAAAGACTCCTGTTGAGTCCTCCTTCCTTTGGTCAAGGTATTCACACAAAACAAAATCTTCATAGCCACTCGTGTTTGTGAGTCCAGACTGCAATGTGATGCCTTGAGTTATCTTGGGAGTTATCAGATATAAAATGATAATAACGAGTGAAAAGAAGTGTCTGAAGGGGATAGAGTCATGTGTTCTAGAAATCGTGAGGCAGAAAGGCAGAAGAATAGAAAAAAATGGCTTTACACAGCTCACCATGAAGCCAGTTTTCAGGAGCCCTCTTCCTTCTCAGACAACTCTAGAAAACACTGGAACATATTGACATTCTTCTCCATTCAGAATCCCCTTCTACTTCTTATCTTTCTACTTTGCTTGGTTATATCAAACCTTAGCAACGACTATAAGTAAAAGTTTGCTGAAGCAATGGTTACTTAAAATGGAGTCTTTTACTGTATAGTGATGTAACACGAGGCAGTGCTGTTTGTTACAACACATCCGATAGGCAGTAGAAACTTGTGGGAAGAATTGAAGTATCTCCCCAGAAATTTTGAACTAGAGCTATTTGCATAGACCATAAAATTATGGTTGTTTTAGTATTACATAGCTACAGTGAGAACATCTGAGAAGATGACTTGAGGGAGGCTTTCGTTCACTTATGGCTTTGAAGACTTCTGTTCCATTGCTTCTGGGCTCCTGTGTAGTAAAGCAGAAAACATCATTGTGGAGAGAGTACAGAGTAGAGCCTCTTACCTCCTGGCAGCCAGGCTGGCGAAAAAGAGGAAGCACTAGAGTCCAGCTCCAGCTTTCTTAGAGGCCTGCCTCCTCTAATCAGTCCTACCTTCTACACTTTCTATTCTTCAGTAGTCCGCTCAGTTTTTTATCCCTCAATGGGCATATTCCACATTTCATCACTTCCCAAAGGCTGGTCACAATGTCTTTAACTTACACATGAACTTTGAAGAGATATTTTGCATCTAAATTTCAACTTTTTTTGTAATATGTTTTCTTGAAAATAGCACAATGATACTAAAGATTTAATTGTTGGCCATTCTACTAAAGAAAAAAAAGATACTGCAATTAAGTATAAAATAGGAAACTAAATGAAGAATGTGCAACTGAAGTCATACAAAGAAACAAACTTGTCTCTGTTTTAGGTTGAAATTCAACACAAGAAATTTGAACAGAGATCCACTTAAGGAGAGCATTCTTTATGATACAGTTCATTGGAGCATGAAGTTCATCTACTATTTATACCTGTGCCACCACTTTAAGTAGGCTCTTTCTCACTCTTATCCTTCTGAATAATTTCATGTACAAAGATTTAAAAACACCACCTTTTGCTTGAAAATTGTCAATTCATGAGGCCTAATGACCAATAAAGAGTCAATGTTGAAACACTCTATGACATCTGGTGGCTATTCAAATAAATGGAATCAATTAAATTAGAAAATGAATGAGAGTTATCAGAAAGACTACAAGGATCTTCACCTCATCATTTTGAACACCATAAGTGAGTAATTGTCAACATAGTGAAAGGAGTTGATTAGTAAAGAGCAAAGAAGAAATATTCATCACTTGTTTCTATATAGGGAGCTATTTAAAAAGATAAAGGTCAAAAATTATTCCTTGCTGGTAGCAATTTATAATTTCTAACATACTACACTCATACCTTATCCAGAAAATTATTA
Source organism: Ellobius talpinus (assembly GCA_001685095.1). Classification (NCBI taxonomy): domain Eukaryota; kingdom Metazoa; phylum Chordata; class Mammalia; order Rodentia; family Cricetidae; genus Ellobius; species Ellobius talpinus. Next base: position 8,244 of record LOJH01029699.1, read on the forward strand.
GAAAAGCCACCTGTGCATGAGATACAACCATACTTTTCTTAAAAAAGAACCACAAGTAAGAGAATTTAAGAAATTCTGTTGTAGACTTTTTAAAAATTAATCCATCTTTTGATTATGGAACCATCTCCCAAACTTCAGTGTCACCAAACAGTAACAGTAGATAAAGAGATCTACATTCTTGAACCACTTTGAATTTCAATTACATCTGTGTCTCTTAGATGCATAGGATAGAGAAGTAAATCCTGAAATTCAGAATGACTAAATTATTTAGGAAAGACTATGCCTGGGATACACCCATCAGACTAATTTAAATTTATTTTTGAGTTTATAGTATGAATACATGATACTGATGCCACCTTTTAATTTTCTTTATCTAACTCCTCACGAGTACCTCTCTCTCCCCACTATCATTTAATACTGTGGCCTCTTTTCCTTTAATTGTTTATATGTGTGTGTTGATATATACATATATCGATATTTTTTGTTTGTGATGTATCTAGGGAAAAAACCCACCATGCATAAGAAGCCCTTCATGCTCAGAATTGTCCTAGAGACTCCTAGTTCATTATAGACTATTACTGAATTGCTATTGCTTTTGGTTGATACCTAGGGCAGGAAGATAAGTCTTTATTGCTAAAGATACCTGGGCTGCTGCAGAACGTAAGGGATACCTTGCTCAGTCTATCTTAGTTTCAAAAAGTGAGTGATTCCATAGTATAGATTGTGATGGGAAGAATTCGTCTACCATATTAATTAATAGATGTTTGATAAGACATTGTTCCCATTTGTATTTCAGCCCCTGCTCTGAAATACTAATTAGAATCATAAGATGTCTATATGTAAAAGCATAACCTCCTTGGAAGGGGTGGCAAATTGTGAGTTAGTATGGGAATACTGCTGTCTGGGAATAGCCTGTCTAGGAGGTCCGTGCCGAGATCCCATGATAAAAAGGCAGGATGGGGACAAAGAGCCTTACGGCAGATACTGTGCTTGAAGGCAGGCAAGAGAGTGCACTGTGCAGATGGAAAAAGATGGGTAAAATGTCTCTTGACTGGGGTGGTAATGACTCACAGCCATGGCCCAGCATTTCTACCAAGACATGGATCTTATAAGCAGATCATAGGCTATGGTGCAGATAGCATTATTAGCACTGCCCTGCACTGTGTGCACCCATTTGTGAGATATGTAACTCATCTCCCTTCTAGCTATTTGTACCATTTACATAGTTAATATTTTAAAATTTTGGTAAATTTCTTTACAGTGCTGGAACAGGTTTTTTAAAAAGAGAGAACTTGCTTCCTTGACAAGATACATCCATGGATTTCCAACCACCCCCAGAGATAAAGGTAGGAAGTACCTCCACAGTCCATTGCAAAGGGCACAGATCGAGTAGTAGGAAGCATGTTGAAATGGGCTTTCTGTTAGTCAGAAGTAGGTCTTCTATTGAGAATCCAACCTTTCCTCAGGTCATTCTTCATCAAAGAATTCCCGTGATTTCTGCTAAGATGTCATCTCTTCTGACTCTCACTGGATATTGAAAACTATCATCTATGGCAAGGAAATGCCTCTGCAACAAAGAAATGTTCCTGAGTCAGAGACATAATCTTCAAGGGCAAATTCCCAATAGCACATATGCAAGAAATCTCTAGTTCTTCCATGTCAGCAGCTGGTGCAGACCTTGTCTTTGCCATTGTAGACTCTATAGGGAGGATCAGCTTTCTCCACGAGTAGCCCAGGAAAGGGTATTGTGACAGATTGAAGCTTTCAATCTTCAGCTCATTTGCCGAAATTTCTCCACAGGGTCTTTTAGTAATTGTCAACTGAGAGCCCGAGAAACATATACATCCCATCTGTCTTTCTTGTTGGCCTTGTTTGGTCTTTGAGAACACTATTTATATATGGAATGATTTCTCTAACAATAGGAATTAGGATGTGACTTGATTTCTTCTTTGTTTTGAGTCAGGAAGGAAAGCTACAAATCATCTTGCCTCTTTTCTGTTTAAGGAAACAGCATTAACAGGAATGATTTTATAAAAATAAATTTCACTCTTTTGATGTGATCAGTTCAGTGTTTTGTAAACAGTCATGAAATTCTACAATAATAATTATTTTAATAATTTTCTAATCTTTCATTGGTCTCAAAACAAGGCAAAGAAAAGCAAAACAACCCTCTCATACCTATCAACAAAACTTGGACTCCTTGCAGAGGCTCACAGCTTTATTCCCTCCACCCAGGAGGCAGAGGCAGGCCAATCTCTGTGTTATGTAACAAGACCCTGTCTCCAAAAACAAAACAAACAATAACACAACAAAAAATTGCTAAGAGTATTTTTCAAGGTCTTGTCAACCTGTAGAATACTTTTATGTGTATAGATTTGCTGAGTCTGGACATGCCACAAAAAATGAATTCACACATAATGCATGACCATTGTTAATTAACTTACTTGGCATGGTCATTCACTGCTCATCTGTAGTGTAGTGTTTATTTGTATTTCAATACATTCTTTTGTCAAACAGTATCTCTATAGTATTATGAATGTATTTTCCTAGGGTATATATCCAGAGCAGAACTGCTACGAAATTCAACTGCAAAACTGTCAGCTATATAACTGAAAAATTGTAGCATCCTGCTTTCCAAGTGGACGTACCATTTCCTCTTCTCAGTATAAGGGTTTGATGACTCTACTTTTTCTACATGTTTGCTAACATTTCTTGCTTTCTACCCTTTCCATAAGTGGAATCTTTCTTTTCCCAGTTGGGCCACAGTAACATTGCTAAGCCTCTTGTCATGCCCTACCTGCCGTTTTTGTACATCCTTTGGAGAAAATTAAAAGACCATTTGTCTATATTTTATTGGTTATATTTGTAGTATTGAGTAAAGGGTTCTGAATGTCTGAATGTCTATCTTTCATTAAATCTGGCATTTTTGAATTTCCCTTCCATTCATTCTCTTTACAATATCTTCTTTGAAGACACAAAATATTTAAACTTCACTTCTAGTAGAATTCTTTTCATCACTTGGTGTAGGAGGTCCTTCTGTATTTGTGTTGCTTTCATTGGTTGAATAAAGAAACTGCCTTGGCTTTTTGATAGGGCAGAAACTTAGATAGGCGGGGAGGACAGAACTGAATTCTGGGAGGAAGAAGGCAGTGTGAGAGATGCCATGGTTCTCCTGCCCAAGACGGACACTGGTTAGACTCATGCCGGTAAGTCACAGTCAAGTGGTGATACACGTTAATGGAGATGGGTTAAACTAATATGTGAGANGTTGCTTTCATTGGTTGAATAAAGAAACTGCCTTGGCTTTTTGATAGGGCAGAAACTTAGATAGGCGGGGAGGACAGAACTGAATTCTGGGAGGAAGAAGGCAGTGTGAGAGATGCCATGGTTCTCCTGCCCAAGACGGACACTGGTTAGACTCATGCCGGTAAGTCACAGTCAAGTGGTGATACACGTTAATGGAGATGGGTTAAACTAATATGTGAGAGATAGCCAATAAGAGGTTAGAAATAATGGGCCAGGTAGTGATTTAATTAACACATTTTTTTGTGTGGCTATTTTGGGGGTTAAGCTAGCTGGGGGGCAGGATGTGGCCCGCTCCCCCTCGTACTACAATCACTCATGTTTTCATTGTGTCTTTTTGGTTTTGTGCAAGAAACCATTATTACTGAAAGATGAAAATTTAATATTTTTCCACTGAAATTTTTATAATTACATCCTATTTTATTTAGGGCTGTGATCTATTTTCAGCTAATTTTTGCAAGTGGTGTGAGTTAGTAATAGAGTTCTGACCTTAAAATTCTACTCTATTGAGTGTGTACATGCATTCTTTTTTGTTACTTTATTTTATTTAAAATATAGGTTCAAACTAGTCCCTCTGAGCATGGCTGGGGCAGATTGGGGGGCTCTGGTAGTGGCACCAGGATTTATCCCTACTGCTTGAACTGGCTTTTTTGGAACCTATTCTCTTTGAATGAATTCCTTGTTCAGCCTAGATATAGTAGGGAGGGCCTTGGACCTTCCCAAAAGCAATGTACCTTATTCTCTCTGAGGAGTGGATGGGGGTTTGGTAAGGGCATTTAGGTGGAGGGAAGGGGAGGAAGGGAGGGAGTGTAAACTGGGTTTGGTATGCAAAATTTAAAAAAGAATATTTTCTTTTTAAAATTAATTAATTAATTAAAATATAAAATATGTATAATATTTTGATCATGTTTCTCCTCCCTCAACACATTCCAGAGAGATAAGCAACTTTCTTCTCTCTCTCTCTCTCTCTCTCTCTCTCTCTCTCTCTCTCTCTCTC
>LOJH01029700.1:0-17342 GCA_001685095.1 Ellobius talpinus
TTTGGAAGAGCAGGCAATGCTCTTAACCTCTGAGCCATCTCTCCAGCCCTCTAGAAACTTTTCATGGAAAAAAAAACATCTTGGACAGATAACTACAAAAGGAAATTAGCTCTGGAAGTGCCAAAGCCTTTGCAGCTTTCAGCAGCAGCTCCATAAATCTTGGTCTCTAAGTCTTTTCAACTTGATGGTTTAGAATATCTTTAAAACACTTGTGCTATGCCAATCTCTGTTATTCCCTGGAATGTGACACTGGAAAGCACCACAATGCTCTGTGCTACACAGCAGAGAAGCTGCCACCTCTGCTGCTCATCCTAAAGGAGAGGAACCAGCTCAGTTTTCTTCTTTCCTGAGTTCCTGTCCTTGTGATAACCAAGCTATGATGAGTTTTCATATGTTCACATTGCTCCTCTGCTTCAGTTAGAAAGCCTCAAGTCCCTCCTGTGTGTTAGGTACAGTTTAGACTGCACTCAGGTCCATCTCTAGTTTGCATGCTAGTTAAAGAAACTGTTCCAAGTGTAGCTGTCAGAATAATAGGGTATTTCATTTAGGCCTGGGAAAGGTGAAGTTTCTGGAGGGGTGTGCAATCTGTTTTTAGGTTCTTTCCATGACATGGCTCTTTGTGTCCTCCTCCCTGTGTTATCCTTGAGTCTTTCACTTATATTCAACAGAATACACTTGCTATACAATTCGAAGCTTCAGAAATAATGCTTGCTTCTGGCTGTATTCATTTTTCTTGTAGACAATGGCCTCTCTATTCTCACAAAGAGAGTAAGCGTGATGTATGAGGTAGATAATCAGGATGTAATGGGCAGAACTTTCTTTTGCTATTGTATCACTTAAACAGGACCAGGGAGAGATCCTGGTAGTACTCTATACCTTTAACACGGTCTTCATTTTCCCCCTCCTACAAGACAGAGAGGGACTCAATGATCAGAATCAGGGACTGGGGTTTCAGATTGCTGTCTTTGGTAGAAAGATGTCTGAGTATTGTGAGTGGTGGTCGGATGGATTTAGAGCTGTGGGTGGGTGCATCCTTATGATGCTCTGTACTCCTGTGGAAACGCATTGTTTTGAATGAGAATTGTAGAGTGGATAGAAAGGGAAACAAAGATGCTTCTGTCCTTAAATTTGATATTTGAAAAATAGCACTGGTATCAGCAGTTTTAGAAAAGCTGTGTTTTTACTTATTAGCAAATATTGAGAAAGAGGGAATGAATAGCCAGCCCCATTTGGATAGCTTTCTCTGGGAGAGTGTGTTTGCGGTTGCCTGTGCTGGAAACAGAAGGCTGTAAGGGCCAGGTGGGGCAACATGGTGCTAACACGGATTTCTAATATGAGCAAGCTAAAATACGGCTGACGATAGACATTCAGGGGACCGAGAGTCAGCACAAAATGGCTGAGCATAGACCCCCAAAGTAAATCGTGGTGTTATACAACTAATTCTGGGAGAATTCCGCTGTGCTGAGGACTCTGTATCAATATGGCCTTGAGTTCAGATCACTTTTGCCAGCTTGTGTGTGTGTTCTTGTCCGTAGGCCTGTGTGCCTGCCTCATCTGTGCGTCTACCTGTTCCTGCCTCTGTGTGGCAGGTGTACGACGGCTGGTCTATTTCTACGCATCTGTGTTTCCTGCACCTGTGTGCTGGTCAGGGAAGTATGAGTTATCTGCTGATACCTCCTCAAATCTCTCCAGGCTCTGGGTTTGCTGTCACCTTCGTCCCCATTTCTTGGCCTTACAGAATGGACTTCACAGCCATGTAGCACACAGGGGAGTCTCTAAAAGAAAAACTGCATGTGGCAATTATTAAAAATGACGAGAAAAGAAATAGCAACACTAAATCAAGCCTGCTGCAATAGTAGCGAAGACTGTCGAAGCAGCAGGGAGAGACCGAAATCGACTTCTCTGAGACAAAGATGAGGTGTGCTGGGTTAGCTAGTGGAGAGATAGTGAGAGCTGTGTGCGGAGGATGGTCAGCATGGCTAAGCACTGGTGCCCGCCTTCCCAGACACATGGGAGGCAGGAACTCTATCTTTCTCTATAACTGTATTTCAGAAGGATTGTACTTTAGAAGTCTAGCTTCCAGAACCAGAAGGAAGACTTCCCTGTAATGGAAACCAGCAATAGAGTGGAGGATTTACATTTCCATTGTGTGGGAGAGGCACAGACACACATTTCTGAGAGTAGATACTCGGGGGCCTCTTGTCCAGAAGGAACTCTTCTAGGTAAAATCAGGCTAAGGGGGTGTTACAAGCACTTGGTCAAGTAATTATTTCTTTCTCGTGGAGTGGAGTGAATGGAAAACAGGCTTGGGTCTCCTCTGACCTGCTTCTTGATCCCTGTGGTTCCCTTGTCAATGGTATTGACTTAACCTGCTACCTGATGTGCCTCAGCCTGGAATTCTTTTTTTGCATAGTGCAGATCGTGAGAGGAAATCCACATTGTAAGTTTATTCTAGAGATGCATGAATGTAAGGTATAAAAATGATGATTTAACATTATAGAACAAATAGGTTCATGGAATGAGGGTAATGTAAAATAACTAAAATCAATGTGGTAAATGGTCCTGTGTCCATACGTTATGCACGTGAAGAATGTTCAGTGGGGGCAGAGGTGACACCTCAGTCAGTAAGCCAAGTAAACTTGAGGTCCTGAGTTAGACTCTAAGCACTCTGAAAGCTACACATGGTGTCATGCATGTACAGTCCTGGCACTGGGAAGGTAGGTGCCAGGTATATCTGCTCCTCACTGGATAGTCAGTCTAGCTTCGTTGGCAGATGTCAGATCAATGAGAAATCCTTACTTCAAATATGGAGGTGAATGACCCCTAGAAAAAGGAGGTCTCAAGGTTGACCTTTGGCCTCCGTAAGTGCATCTCACACATATCCACTGGCACACACAGATGTTCAGTGAAAATTAATCCAACTGCAGGCATGTAGTATAAAATCAATGGAGAACAGAAATGTAATTCATAGGCCATTGCTTCCCACCAGTCACGGACACATACATATTAATAAAAGTGTGTGATCCTGGATGAAAAGGTTTTATATTACCTCCCTGATGGTGTTGCCTCTGGGAGCAAAGACTGGACATGAGTCTGGGCAGGGTGATGAGTTTCTGCCGGGTCTGGAGCATTTGATTTCTCATGAAGAAGTTCAAATCAAATCTGACAGAGTGTGGATTTCTAATTTTTAGGAAGGAAGCATTCCTTTTTCTCATTCTTTTTGGAATTTCAATAATTTTCAAGGGAAAGGAGAGAGAAAGGGAAATCCAGGGGTGTTCTCTCCTTCCCCAGTACCCCATCTCCTAAGGAAGTGGGGGAGGAAAATTGAAGATGGGTTTAGGGAACAGCCCATACCACACGGTGCCAGAGGCGCTGCCATACAGAAGCATTCAAACAGGCTGTCAGGGAGGTGCTGATTGTTTTGGCTGCTTCTGCTTTCCTTTGATTGAAGCAGCACAGGTTTTAAGAGCTTCAAACCCTAGCTCTGATCTGAAAATGAAGTTAGGTCTTTGAGAAACAGCTGTTGGAAACAGCTCGGCTCCCTCTGGAGCCTCTGGTTGGCTTCAAAGCAGCTGCGGGAAGGGAGGGAGGCAAGCGAATTATCCTGGGCATGTATGTGTTGTGGTAAAACAAAAAGGTTTTACCTAAATAAAGCATGGCTGGCTTCCCTATGTTGAAGGATACAGGTCTTCCCCCACCTGTCTGTATGTTTTCAACAAGGAACTTACAGTACCTTCTCTCTTCTTTTGAGCTCTAGAAACCAGAGAGGACCAGTCCAATCAGTTCTAATAGGTGGGAGATAGAGCATAACAGTTGGTTCTTGTTCCCCATCTAAGGATTCCCCATCTAAGGATTCAAGTGTGGAGAAAGATATCTGAAAAAAAACCCTCAATATAATAGAGCCATTATTTGTATAACATTTACATTGTATTAGGTTTCTTAAAAAAGTAATTTCAGAGATAGTTTAAATACCTGAAATGGTGCAAATACTCAGCCATTTTAAAATATAGGACTTGAACATTATTTGATTTTGGAGCCAATCCCCCATGAATGCCAAAAAACAACTATAATTAACCTTTTAAGATTCATTTCTTCTCCTTTGCCACTTGAATTAGACCCTTGATGATTTCATAATCATAAAGAACCTGGGAAACGGTAGAATACTCTCTGCTAATCTCATTTATGGGCACATGCATTTTATTAGAATAATTTATTAGATTATTATTAGCTATTCCTAATTCACCTGAGACTACTCCAGTTTTAGCACTGAAAGACTGGTTTGAAAAGCCACTGGGTATTGGGCCAAACAGTGACTGGTGCGGTATGGTTTAGCCCTGAATGCCACTCAAATGCCCATTTATTTAAAGGTTGGCCCCAGGGTGGTGCTACTGGGAAATGTGATTAGAGGTGATGCCTAGTAGGACGTCTTTAGGTCACTCGAGTACCATGTCCAAAGAAAGTGTGAGACCCTAGTCCTTTCTTCTTAATTTTCTTTCTGACGACAGTTAGTTTTGTGCTAACTGTCCTACACACTCTCACCACAGTGTGCTGCCTTACCCCAAAACTATGAAATGGGGTCAAGCAAGCATGGACTAAAATCACTAAAACTATGGACCCAAATAAACCCTTTTTCTTTATAGTTTATCTCAAGTTTCGTTACAGCAAGAGAAAGCTGACTGACAGTGGCTACCCTGCATTCTATTCTGGCATGTGATAGGAAGTCAGGAAAATAGGAAGTCAGGAAGTTTGTAATCCTCCATCAATTTTTAATCCTGTTATCATCTTGATGGATAATGAATCTTACTGTTTATCTTGTTATTAGTCTAGAACTTTTCTTACTATGCTGATAGCAGAGATAGCAGGACACACAATATTTTATTTTTCCTTATACCCTTCATCCAACTTTTTTTTATAGATGCTGTGCTCAGATGAGTGCCCCAACAAAGGCACTTAGCTAAAGATAGGCTCCCAGGGTGGCACTAACGGGAGATGCTGTGGACTTTCAAGGTGTAGAACTGAGTGACAGATCTTTTTGTTGACTTGGTGTCCTCAGAAGAGATGGCTACTCCTCTCTATTATTTCCTGGCTTATGCAGTATTTTGTTGTAAGATGTGTTTCTCACCCTGTGCCTTCATTTGAGTTCCACAGCAATGGGTGCTGCTGATATTCAGCATGGTTCTTCAGAATCATGAACAAACCTCTTTATCTGTATGGGAATCAGTCTCTCTCTCTCTTTTACACACACACAGACACACACAAACACACACACACACACACGTGTGGGGGGCACAAATATACACAGAGAGACAATAAATATTACTATCTCAATTACTAGTGCTTAAACTTTAGTATACTTAGCAACCATCTGGATATATCATTAAAAATACAAGATTTGGAGCTCCATTCATGAGATTCTGATGTAGGAACACAGGGAGATGACCCAAGTATCTGTTAATATGCAAGGCAACTTTCATGCCTCACTGATGGAAAAATGTTTAGAAAAACACAAGTTTATTCTCTTATTCTATATTTAAAAGACAACCATGGCTTGCATAACACGGTCCTTTTTTGTTTGTTTTATTTTTCAGACACGGTTTCTCTGTATAACAGTTTTGGTTGTCTTGGAACTTGCTTTGTTGACCGGGCAGGCCTCAGACTTGTAGACATCTGTCTGCCTCTGCCTTCCAAGTAAGGTGGTCCTGTTTTATACTTGTTGATCTACTGAAATTATCATTGATGCCTCCTTTAAGTCCCTGATGCATTCTGTAGCAGATAGATCTACAGACACCTCACTTACAAGCCTACGCTCTAATGCTTAGTGGACTCTGAAGATACAGCATTTTCAATAGCTCCCAGTCTTCATTCTGGATGTTTTTTCTTTTTTTGTTCTTTAAAAATCTTGCAGCATCTCTTCATCACTCACATAGTGAAACTGGCCTTCAATCAAACTTTCAAATATTATGCTTCATCCCATTTTTTTTCATCACAAAATTTAAGCCCAGGGTAAGAGTCTAGTTATGCTTTGTTATTGGATAGGAATATTTAGGTTTCCATAATGGAGATACTGTAGCCTGAAGTTTTAATGAATATATGATTGCTATGAAAAGCCTTACCTCTGTGGGTGCGGATGTTTGTATTTTAACCAATAGTCCTTGGAGGCCAATCCAAAAGTACTGATGACATTTTTTTTATTACAAGCCGTCTTTGCAAATACTACAGCTCAACTGAATAATAATGATGTAAACAAAATACTCTAAACTTCTGAAAGTACATGCTGCTTCGACACAAATTGCTGAAGTCTTTTTAGCAATGGGTGTTCTGCATGGAAACTGTTTCTTTGTATTTCCAGCTTAGTAAAAATGAATATATTGGATAAGAAGTGATGACATGTAATTTAGTAGCTAAGACCTCAGAATATATGTTGCTTGCATGTGGAGTCTTGTCTAATTGGTGTGAATTTGGACAAATTACATTAGTTCTCTTGTCCTTAATATTCATTTCAATAAATGATGAAGATACTGGAAAAATGGGGTTTTAAAGACTAAATAGAATAAGCCAAGCCACCAACTTCCTTATTGGTGCAATATTTATCTCCTTGGCAACCTCTGATTTCAGCCACAGCATCGCTGACAATTCTAACTCATACCGATGACTCTCTCCCACAAACACTATATGTGCCTCTGGATTTTGCCCCAGAGGTTTCTTCATGCTTCTGGAATTTCTTAGGCTCTGTGTAGAAGCAACCCTGGAGGTCAAAGGAGGCACTCTGTCACATCCTGGGGCTGGGAGCCACTGGATGTAATCCACAGCCTCCTGTTCTTCAGAACAGCCTTGGAAGTCATAGTCAAGCTTCCCAGAAGTCTTGGTGTTATCACGCCTTTGTTCAGAATCAGTGACCTTGGCAAGAGATACTTTCTCCACTTTTGGTCCTTTCTGTCTCCTCCCATTACTGTTTCTAAAGTTCACCTTCCCCCAAAAAACTCATTCTTTCCAGGATTTAGGTTCAAGTTCTGTTCTAAGGAAAACCAAACCAAGTTGTATAAAACACAACAGTCAGTTCTCAATGAAAGGAAACCGTACCCACTAACAGGAATAAAAATGACAATACTTTCCTTTTGTGCTCCAAAATGAACTGTCCTTTAAAGGGATGTTCTTAACTTCTTTCTCAAATGAATTTAGGATAAAAACATTTCCCGTCTACATCTAAATAGTTCACATGCCTGCCACCCTCTTTATTTTGCTAAAATCGGTATCTGTTGTTTTGCACTTTTTACTTCACAGAAACGTTCCAGGGTGCAGAGTTGTTTTGTTCATCCCTCATTGGGAAGAAAGGACACACAAACAGAGGAAGTAGGTTGAATCAAACAACCTTACAGATTATATTGCTGTGTTCATAAAGTATAAGAGACTAGCTTCATCACTGCCATTGGTAAGTGTTACTGTTTGTTGCACAGCCTCTTGTCCTTACAGTTTTGAGATGTGAGCTGCCATTGCCTTTCTATTTTTCCAATAACTCCACAGAAATTCTTGTAGACATTCTGAAGCTGAGCTCATCTTCTCAGCTCTTCCTAACCATGAAAATTTCATCCTCAGCACAAGACACTTAAAAGAAGTTTAGATATATGTCCTGATGGGTTGTGCTGCTAAGGAAGATTCTAGAGTTTATGGAGCTGAAAGGAATGCAGCATCACTATGGAATGACTCTTTCTAACACATTCCCCCTCCAAAATATCAATTCACTTAACTTTTTTTTTCCTGAAGAGCATTAATTTTGATATTTTGATGACCCTTCATAGAGTTAAAGAAACATTATCTTGATTTAGTTTCTTGAACTATTTGTGTTTTTAAAATAAAAATATTGCTTTTGCATAAATTAATAAGGAAATTTTCCGTTTGTTGCCTCCTCCTTTTCAAGAGTCTTTTGTGTGAAACACTTGGGAGGTAGAAGAAAGTGAGTCCCTATTCAAGGGATTCGAGGCCAATCTGGTCTACATAGGGAATTTCAGGCTCTAGGGCTAGTGAGACCTTGAGTAAAAGTCTTTTGAATGAATCTTCACTGGCCATGGCTATTAAAACCTTAGATGTTCCTCTTTCTGGTCATATCATACTTTGTGCTTAACCAGAATGACTTGTCTTTGATCACTAGTCTCTGACACACAAAGAAGTTTCATGAACATTTGGTCTTCACAATACACTGTATTTACTTCAATTCTATAAATTTAGTTAATCAGCCTTTCTTTTGGGAAAAGTGCAAAAACTAAGCAACACAATCCTATGATCTGATCACTTGTGTTGATTGCAGAAACAATTTCATTCGGAGGAGTCATATATTCTCTTTAGGGTAAGTGAAAGAAATGTGTTGTGAAAAAATAATTGTAATTATAATGAACTAGTCCTAGTTAATGTTTGTTTAAAACCTTAAGCATTACAAACAATTTGGAAGATAATACAGGTAATGTTTAACAGTAGCTACTCCAGGCATTGTGCTAAGCTCTGGGCTTCAGTTTCCTTATTTGTAATTATGTGAACTGAGTGCCATGCCCAGGTTAAATATTAACAAGCTATAGTTAACACAGCCCGTGAAAGATGATTTGGGATTTCAATCATGGATTGAACAGCATCTCTTTCTCTCTTTGTGCCTATTAGCTATAGAATAATAAACCTGATTTCCTGCCCACCATTTCATTTCATTCTTAATGCCAAGAGACTCCTTGTTTTCCTCTTTTGAGGGTAAACGATCCACTCTGGAAGTCTCATCACTTAGCTGCCAGGTGCCATATTAGAAGGGACAGGAGAAATCCTGTTTGTCTCCCCTTTTATTTCCCCTGACATGTCACTTTGTCCTCCTCTTTTGATTTATATGCCATCAGAACCTCAAAGACTCATGTGCTACATGTCTGAATGGTGCAGGCTTTTCCTTTCTAAATACAACTCTGCTGGGTATTGTCTTAGACCTGGTTCTATAGACAGCAGAGCCTTAGGCACAGCTGTGTGCTAATACATTATAGGGGAGAGCAATTCTCTGGAAACAGAAGTGAGGCAAAACAAAAAATTAAGTGAGAAAGGAAAGGGGAAGAGGCAATCAATTACTTGGCTATCCAGTGGGCACAGCTTTATAACTGTCAGGGTGATTGTTCAGTCTTGCAGGTTATCTTCCAAATATCTGTGTGGAGACTTCTTTTGAATTTCCTTTTAAAAATACGGTTTAATTAAAGCAGAATTGCATCACTTTCCCCTTCCCTTTCCTCCCTCCAGCCCCTCCCAAGTATGCTACCCTAACCCCCCATGCTGCCCCACTCTCAAAGTGATAACTTACTTTTCTTTGATTATTATTATTACCTACTTGTATTTTGAATCTTCAGTCTTGATAGGGGAACAGAGACAAGTATCCCCATTTTCCATTGTTCACTGTTGTCTCTGTTGAATACCGATTGTTCTGTACTTCTAGATTGTTCCATTCAGATCTTCTGTAGTGGACATTCTGGTCAGTTCTCAGGAAAGCCTAACCCTAAAACAATGAAAATGGAAGTGTAACAAACCAGAATAAGTGAGGTGATTGACAGATTTTCTGCCCATCCGGGCTTATAAGTTCATGGACAGCAAGTGATCACTCAGGGCCTCTGATTGACCTAGTCCTCCTGAGCAACGAGGACGCAGAGATGTCTGTTATGAAGTATAAAGACCTGTTGCTGCTATTTTGCTAAATGGTCAGAACGTCAAAGTACCTTCGAATTATTCATCTTATATCCATAGACATTGACTGCTCTCAGCTTTAGTCAGAGAAGCTTTTTGTTCAGTGGGCAGTCGAGAGAGATACACAGCTGGTCAAAATGTGGAAAATAGGCTAAGCCCTCAACTTTAAATAGAACAACTTCCTATTCAGCCACAATGTCTATGAACCACATTAATGATGAACATGACAATCCACCCCTAAGGGTGCAGTAGTGGCACGCATCCCTTGGCAGTAACCAACCTCCCTCTAATTGGATTTACTATGTGCTCAACAAGAGGGAAATCATGCCTGGAACTGGATACCTAGCTAACTGCTCGGTGCCACTGCAGTGAGTCACAATTATTGGAAGAGAATCTACAACCACCAATTTACCAAACCAGAATAATCCATAACAACACTCTGTAAGCATTTGTCCTTATATCCACAGATGGGTGTAGCCTTCAACCCTCATCAAGGAAATTTCTCTTTGTGACAGAAGATCACTATAGAAAGCTGCAATCAATCAAATGCAGAGTTGTGCTGCCTGTTACCTGTGGATACATCTGCAAAACATTCCTGCAATTAAGGCTCAGGTAACATTTTAAAAGAGAAAGCAGAAGATAAGGAAATTTGTTGTGAGATTTTCTCTCCTAGTCATCTTGGAGGCTACACCTGTAAAGTCTCATCAGCATGACCAAATATGACTTAAACAAGGTCAATACCATTGAACTTTCCAAAATGGATATGAACACTACACAAAAAGCTATAGACACCTGGAGAGAGCTGGGAGACTTGGTATTCCCCATGAAATAGCACACCAATTGATTGTCTAGTGCCAAATGGACAGTTATGAAAACATATATAGAATTAACATTATACAGACTAAACAGGTAATATATAGGAATATATGTATATACATTTGTATAAATACACACAATAACAATTAATGAAAAAAGGCCATGAATTTGAAGGAGAGTGGGTAGAAGCTTATGGGGGGGGTTGGAGAGAAGAAAAGGAAAGAAGAAAAGTTGTAATTATAATCTTTAAAATAAAAAAATGGAAATACATATAAACCTGGTCATGTCCCCAGGGATCATGGAACATCTTAGATGAGGAGGATAAAGGAATGTAAGAGTGGGGGATGGAGAGTAGTTCTGGGAAATGCTATCTTCTAGACATTATGTGACTGTCATAGTCATGGACTCACAGTAGCTGGGGTTAACCTTCACAAGACCTACAGAAGATCAAGTCAGCCAAAATTCCAGAATAGATGACATAGATGGTCTCCAGGCCATTCTTTTCTTTTCTTTTATTTGAGACAGGGTTTCTCTGTAGCTTTGGAATCCATCCTAGAACTAGCTCTTGTAGACCAGGCTGGCCTCAAACTCACAGAGATCCGCCTGCCTCTGCCTCCTGAGTGCTGGGATTAAAGGCATATGTTACTAACACCCAGTTTAGGCCCTTCTTCTTACTGAGGTGCTATTAGCAGTTCAGTTACTGGAGGAGAGCCTATTGTTATTTTCTTGGGAGGATGCGTCCATTGGTAGGATTCTCATGCTACAGTGGATGGCCATACATCCATGAACACATGGGCAGTACTAAATGGATGTAGTGTGTTATAAAAAAGACATTAGGTTGATAGTGGGAGATGTTGAGAGGGTTTCAGGGAGAAGCTTTGGCCATATTTTTATTGTATATGTGTGTGTGTGAAATTCTCAATAATAAGAGAAGTAACTCTAAGACACACTTCAGTCACATCATGCCTACATAGGTCACTATTATCACTCCAGAAGCTTTTCACTGTGTAATTTATTGAGCATGAAAATATGGTAGCAGATTGAAGAGAATCAGAAGTTCTTACAGTCTGGGGATTCCCCCCAAAGAAAACAATTTCTAAATCTCTCAAAGCAGAGGTCGGTAGTTACCTCTAAAAGACCTGACTTGGTTTGATCTGGTAATTTGATGTATATGTTTTAAAATTATTTTAGGTTGTTTAAACTCTTATTTAAGTAACAATTCATTTTAAGTGGGTCCTAAAGTATAACTATGTATTCCTGTGTTCTCATGTGAAACAAGGCTTTCCACACAAACTGGGAGGCACAACATCTCATTCCACAGGTCCATGAATGTCTAAGATAGAGTCCTACTGCAAAGACAGTGCATGTATTTACCTGTCCTTCTCCAGAAGAAGATAAAATTTTCTTACTTTGGCCGATTGGAGTACAATTATTGTCTATCTTTCTAGAAGGCACTTAATAGCATCAAACAGAAAACCATGGTTAAATATCCCTGCAAGATCTTTCAATTCTATGATATAAAGCCAGGTACCAAGATTATTTTGTCCATGCTTTAGGATTCTGCAGAACCTGAGTAAAACTGGAAGGCTCTTGGTTCAAAAGGTGGGAGATCTTTTGGCATTTATTAGTTTGACTGTCCTGGGTCCTCTGTGAAAGAGTATTCATATTGAGAAGAAAGAATGAGGTAGGATTTGATTTGGCAGGAAAGCATGATTCAATGGAGGGATGATGGGCTTTTCACTTTTGCACCATGCCCTTCTCCTTGACTTTATGAGTCCTCTCCAAGCAGGTGTTCAAAATGAATGAAAATTAAAACAGCTGTCTGCCTAGATTTCCTGTCAGGTGCTGCTTCCAGAACATGCTATTTGCAAAGGGTGGGGAAGTGGTACACAATGCATGCTAATCACAGTAGTTAATGTGGGATAAACAGTGACAGTCATCCTAGTGACACCAACAGACACATCAGTGCAGTCATCTTTCGTGTTCCTAACATTAAGCATTGGCACTACAGACCCAGAAATTAGCATCATTGGCCACCAGCACCGGAAGCCTTGGCACAGTTCCTCAGTTCCCTTAGTAGCATCATCAGTGGGTAAAGCTTCCAGTAGACTGGAGAGGTAGAGGCTAGAC
This sequence comes from Ellobius talpinus, assembly GCA_001685095.1. Lineage (NCBI taxonomy): Eukaryota > Metazoa > Chordata > Mammalia > Rodentia > Cricetidae > Ellobius > Ellobius talpinus. The sequence continues at coordinate 12,640 of LOJH01029700.1, forward strand.
TATCAGTATTAACTAACCCTCAAGAAGGAAAAGGAGGGTGTCAGAGGCAGACAGCCTTGATACAAATGTATGACTTCATTCTAGTTATAACTTTCTAGACTTCAATTTCCTTCTACAGAAGAGGATGAGAACAAGAGTTCTGTCCAGGGATTATTATGAGGATTTAAAGATGATACCTAAAAAGTTTGCCAAGTGAAATAGCTAGAAGAATACGTGCCTGATAAATGTTGGTAGAGGTTGCTAAGGAATATTGATAAGAATCAGTATTAACATTTTTGTTGGTAATATGCTTTATCAAAATTTAGGCCATGGTTATTAAATAATAAAAACACACAGAGAATGAGGGTTCTAGATGCTGGCAGGCTGGTACTGGAATGGAAGTGTGCTTTTCTGTGTTTTTGAAGAACCGCTATGTAAACAGAGACTGTACATTAGTTTCCTGGCTGCCCAGACCTGAATAATCACACAGAAACTGTATTCATTGCAACACTGCTTGGCCAATAGCTTAGGTGTGTTCCTACCCATCTCTGACATCTTAACCAATTTCTATTAATCTGTGTATCACCATGAGGATGTGGCCTACAGGGTAAGGTTCCAGCATCTGTCTCCTTCGGCAGCTACATGGCATCATGGCACCTCTCTGATTCTGCCTACTCTCTCTCTATATATATATCTGTTCAGATTTCCTGCCTGACTTTACTCTGATAATCCATTGGTCAAAGCAGCTTTATTCATTGACCAATAAAAGCAACACATATACAGAAGGATATCCCACATCATTGCTACACTGGATGTGGGTTAGTGCTAACTGTACCTACCACACATGCCCTTCAAATGGTGATGATGCTGGCACCATACCAAAGCCCATTCAGCTATATAAGGAAACTTGCACCCTTTCTAAAAGTCAAGAAAGATTGGCTTAGAACCCAGCAAACTTTCTGTGAAGGGTAAGAAGAGAGTCAGTATTTCATTCTTCAGGCTTTATGGTCTATGTTATGCTAACTCAGTCAGATGCAGAGCTGGACATGTAGCTCAGTGGTAGAGCCCATGCCAACATGGGTTTAATGTCTAGCACCGTTAAGTCACAGGAAGGATATGAGTGAGTATGACTGTGTGTCAATAAAACTTTACCTACAAAAACATGTCATGGGCCAGATTTGGAGAAATTCCTAGACTCATTAAGGGAGCAACATAGAGAAAAACAGAACTATAGTCTATCTTTTATTCACAACAGGCCAGAAAATAAACTCCTTCTTCTAATATCATGTCATTTCTTTCTTTGCCATTAACATTTAATTTTGACATTATGACTCTTTAACTGCATGTAACATTTACATAAGACACTAAAGCATAGTGATTTGTTCATTATTTTTATTACATAGAGGATGAGGGAAATGAAATGTACTTACCAGCTACTACAGTCAACTGATAAAGGTATATGTTCTCCACTCATGAACCAGTATGTAAAATGATGCCAGAAGTATATATTACATTATTCCATAAGCATAATGTGTGAAATTCATAGTTACTTGTAACACTAAATCCTAACTCATTCTGTAAGAGACGTGAAGCAGATAGGTAACTGCAAACTCTTGTCCTAGGCATAATGTGATGCTCAGGATTATGTTCACTATGCATATTAAGTGAAAACAAGGTATGAAACTGAATATCAAGGGAGCACTCCTGCACCAGCTGTCATGAATATTGAATTATTTCTCCTTTGCAATATAACAGATAGGATATATATTTATCTATAGAGAACACAAGATGGTCCAGTACTACTTTAGACCAGAAGAGGACACCGGATCTTCTTGATCTAGAGCTAGAGGAGGTTGTAAGCTACCCAGTGTGGGTGCTGGGAGCAGAACTCAGGAAAAATGGTACATGTTCTTAACTGCCGAGTTTTCCAGCCAGCCTCTCCTCTCCTCCTATTAGACTTTGTCTCAAACTCTCCTAGCCTCCACTCTATAACTTTCTACTAGGCTTCACTTTTCAGCTCACTGATCTTTCCATGGCGCAGGGCTTTTGTGATTAATTTCTTATTTTAAGTTACATCGACTTCAAATGATATTCACCACTAGGAATGCAGTAATGCAGTCACTTGTAGAAAGATTCTTAGTTTTCAGCCCATTTTCTGCAGTGCTCCTTGCATGCCTTTGTAGTTCATGAGCGTTCTGGGATAGTAGATGAGTGCCTAATAAATATTACCCCTTGCAACTACTTATTTATATGTTCAAGGTCTGCTGGGTACTGTGCAAACAAAATAAATCATGGGAGTAAATGAGCTGAGGCTCATACAAGACCAGTTCCATGCTTACCTCATCACCTCACAAGATTTTGCCCATCAAATGAACACCCTGTTGTCATGGATTGACTTGAAATATACCATTATGAACTTAAATATGCACTAACAAAATAAATGTTTCTTGGTAATTTTCCAGTTGTGTTTCATGTGAGGTATTTCATTTAAACATTTTGTTCTACTACTAAAACCAAATGTAAATATAATGTTGAAGGGAATTGTGGGAAGTGAATGCCCTGAGATATTGAACCAAAGTAGATTTAATAATGGAGGAGGGATAAATATTCCTAAGGCTAGTTTTCTGAAACAGAGAAAGGGCATAAATATTCCCACAGAAACTCATTCATGGGTTACTGGTAGATAAATAACAAGACTCAATCGTGTGCTAAGTCAGCTGGCCACAGAGCAGTGGGCGCTCTTACCCCACTGAACAGTCTCTTATTTTGTTCATGTGTGCAACATAATTCAAACATATGCCAGGGGCCTTTTAAGGCTTTGCGTTAAATAAAATAGATGTTATATTTATTTTTATTGGCAGGGAAAATAGACAAGAATTAATGCACACACACATTGTTGTTGTTATAATAAGATCAAAAACAGCATTTTAAGATTAGAAACATCTTGCGAAAAATCAGAAGCGCAAGACCTTGTGTCAAAAATTGTAGATGGTTCTTGAGGGACGGCATCTCAGGTTGACCTCTGGTCTCTCTCCTCCCTTCCCTCCCTCTCCTACACACACACACACACACACACACACACACACACACACTATACTATGTGCCTTTTTAAAAACTTTTCTTTTAAAAATACACATTTTCACTGAAATAGGGAACTACCAAAATGATAGTTATCTCTATTCAATATCCGTTCACACTGAACAAATAATACATTTAGTGCTGGTAAACGAAGCATAAATTAGTTTCCCAGTTTCCATGAGATTCTCTCAGAAGTCGTCTGGTTGGTGAAGGTTTTATCTAGAGAAACCAGACCCAGTTTTGATCTTCAGGTGTCACATGTGACATATTATTCTATTAAATTTCACTCCTGCCCAAATCTGAGGGACTAGACGAACGTGTCCTGGAGAGAACACAGGCAGTATTTCAGGGATACAAATCACTCAAAATACCTTTCAAGGGCTAGTGACCAAAAGTTTTACCTCTTTCTTTTATGACTATAAAACAATTAATTATACAAAGCAAGACACATCCTCTAAGGAATTGGTTACCTATGATAGTGTGTGGAAAGCTAAAATCACTCCGCCAGCTCAGCATGTAGCAAAAGAAATTATCATTTAAGTTGTGTGCGTGTGTATATGTGTGTGATGGCTTTCTTTCTTTTCCAATTGCTTCCCTGTGGTAGGTGGGCTGATTTCTCCCCATTTTTCATTGCTGAAAGCAAAAGTAGCAATTCTGACTCCCTGTCACTTAAAGAGGAGGAGATTTATTACATTTAACTGAAAGGGCACTGTTGAAACAGGACCGAGGTAAGTTAACTGTAATCAGGGTGTTCCAGACTGGCTGTGGTGGCCTCCCAGGTCGTTTCTTATCTGTCCAGTTGTTTGGTAGGCAGTGGTTGAAACTGTCCACAGATGCGCTACTGCTGCAATGCCCCAGGATGATGAGACTTTAGTGGTTCAAGTGTCATAGGCTAGATAGCTACTGATTTTCTTTTGATGATCCTGCTATGTATCATGGGCTCACTTCTCCATTGGCGGAGTAGATCCTATCAAATTCTTAACCCTTCAAAACCCTGAATGGAAGAGGTACAGCTGCTGAGGTTTGCTTTTGGCTAGAATTCAAATTCAAGCAAGAGGAACTGGAAGACCAAATTCCATCTTAGCCAAGGCACAGAGCATTGTGGGTAAAATAAGTCAAGCTCCTGCTGCTTACTTTTGGCTATGGAGAGATATTTAAGGTGGGAAGCAGGTCTACAACCTTGTTTACAGGGCTCCTATTTAGTGGTTTAAGGGCTTTATGTCCTGTCTCTGTTCTTTCGAGTACCACAGTGATTATGTGATTCAACGAAGTCTTTCCACATTTATTTGCTGTTTTGCTTTCTAGATACTCTCATGGATTGATGATACGGACATCTATATCTTTACTTATCTATGCTTTATCCACTTAAAATATTTATTGAATTTTATTGTGTGTGAATGCACGCATGCATGCACACATGCATGAGTGTGCCCATGTGGGTGCCTGACCAGAGTAGGACATTGTACCTCCTGGGGATGGGTGTGAGCTGTGCAACATGCTTCTAAACTCTGGCCTTCTGCAAGAGCAGTAAGCACCATTCACTACTGAGCTATCTTTCAGGCATCCTTACCTTTTTTTTTCCCCTGTTGTACATTTATTTTTTTTATTTCAGACACTTTTTTATTGTTATTAAAAAAATTTTCCAC
>LOJH01029701.1:0-17341 GCA_001685095.1 Ellobius talpinus
GGGGGTAAGGGGAGATGGGGAGAGAGAAGGGAGAAGGGGAGGATGGGGAGAGTTGTTTCTTTACTTCTTAACAAAAGCCCATTTTATTTACTTTTTCATTGATACCTTTTTTTAGATTTGTTTACTTTTGTTTTGTGTATATGGTTGTTTAGCCTGCATGTATGTCTGTCTACCACCTGTGTGCCTGTTGCCTGAGGAGGCCAGAAGAGGGCACTGGATCCTCTTGAACTGTAGTTATAGATAGTTGTAAGACAGCATGTGGATGCTGGAAATAAAACCTGGGCCCTGTGGAAGAGCAGTCAGTGCTCCTAACCATTGGGCTATCTCTCCAGCTCCTAACATGATTGGCAAAACTGTGCATTCCAAAGTTCAAAGGAAGAGTTGCTGTCCATTTTTAGGCATGGTTGCTCACCAGGAAGGACAGCCATAGATTGGGTGGTAACAGAATCACAGTTCCTAACAAGATCTGATATATAATAGCATGCTATGCCTTGAATCAACAAGTTTGCCAATGGCTGGGCATGCAGGAAATGCCCTTTTATATATACAGTTGTTGGTCTTTTCCTTTCTGTAAGGCATTGAGAAGATAAACATACACATGAATTAATCCCTGGGATTGTATTCACTGAGCTCCTATCACAGCACAGATAAAATCTTTCTCCAGCTGTGGCTGTGCTGATTGCTTGATTGCTTCTTTTCCAAGTCACAGCATTTTCTTTCTGCTTTGTTTGTTTGTTTGCTTGTTTGTTTGTTTATCTGTCTGTTTTTTGCTTTAACTTTGTTTTTGGACTTCTGGTTTTCTGATTCATTTCCTGTGTTTCATATTGCTCTTTCTATCTATAATGCCCTCTCCTATCATGGATTTTAAACTAACTGGAGAATTTCCTTATGGGCATAATAGCAGAGCATAGAAGTTCAGATTTTAAGTACAGTGATTATTGCTATAGATTCACATACATCCTAAATTACCCTACTTTACAGTATTTTTTTAAACAGTGGTGATTCTTTTCCTTACTATTACCTAATAATTCATACCTAAGGAAACTAGAGAGTCAGATTAGATAATAAACATGGAGCTCTTAAACAGTAGCTGACACCTAATTAGGTGTATATTAATGTTAGCCATTACCATTTACTTCAGTGGTAAAGTGACATTGTCCAAGGCATGGCAATGTGCTCTGACAGTCTCTCCTCTATATTTTGGAATATATGTATATGAGAATTAGGGCAAATACTCATTCTGATTTTTTCCAGAAAAGAAGTATTTGGAGAAAACCCAAAAGTAAAATAATTTGGATACATAATTTTCATGTCAATTTTTCTTGTAACATTCCAAGAGAGGACTCACACTGAGTGTTATGTTAAGCCTCTTAGATCTTTCCCTTTTAGATATTTTCTGTCTATTATTCTGTATTTGCTTCACCTTTAGTGTAGCTCCACATAGCATTCATTGAACAACTATTGACTGTCAGGAATACAGTGGCCACTCAGATGGTACCCTATCCAGTGAGCACAGCATTTCTGGGATGTTTTACTTTGGGACACATCTTCCCAAAGCCTTCTGGAGCCATGAGAGTGTATCAGTCTAGCATGAACAAATAAATGGCTACTCATTTTTGGATTTGGCTCTGAGTCAAGAACCTGTCCTTATTTGGTCCCATATCGATTTTAGTGATGTCAGTGGGAATTTTGAGGGTATGTCTGAGGAAGAATTTTGAACATGGCTTGCATTAATTCTAAATATAAGCACATGTACCGAAGACATATGATGCTTATACGTTCTTTAATCTTCCACATGCTGGCCACTTACTGCTGTGGCACATGTAGGAATACTTGTCTCATATAGATATTCAGAATGGGAGAACAGGCTAGAGGGAATTTAAAAATTATTAGATCTCATAGTAATCTCTGGAAATTATCCACCCAACAGATTTTAGAATCTATCTTAAACCAGAAATATTGAAATAGCATTCCACTGACAAGGATATATGCCTGCGTATGTGTGTGTATAATTTTATATATAATTTAAATAGTATATATAGTATTTAGGGAATCCCTTTGACTTTTCTAGACCAAAGGTCACTCAGATGGTTAGTAGTTTAGGCAGAACTAAGAGTCATGCCTTTTTTTCCTGCTGCTGTACCATGATTGTGAAGTGTCTGGTTGGGTTTCAACTTCTGTAGTATGGTGAGCTATTTGTGTGGGGAGGCTCAGCATTGAAATGTGCTTTTTAAAAAATATAATTAATGAATGTAGTGTGTGGAGGTGTGCATACACCACAGTGCATATTTGGAGGCCAGAGGACAAACTTTCACAGGTTATTTCAGTTCTTCCACCAGGTAGGATGGGGGATCGAAACCACGCTCTCCAGTTTGGTGGCAACTGCCTCTTCCCACAGAGCCACCTCGCTGGCCTGGAATTATAAATTTCTTTAGGGCCAGGCATAGCTGATATGGTACCACAAAAATTATTTAATTTTATATACCTCAGGGCTGGTAGGTCACAACCTCATAGTGATGCACAGATTAATGGAGATGGGTGAGTTTAGGATATAAGAACTAGCTAGAATTATGTTTAAATTATTGGCCAAACACTATTGCAAATAATATAGTTTCTGAGTGATTATTTCAGGTCTGGGCAGCCATAAATGAATGAGCAGCTTCCGCCAACATCCCCGATCAAGTTTTTACCAGGGCAAATTGTATCTGTTCACAAATGCTGTGTAAAGTTTTTGAGAATTAGTAACTCCATTTTTTTCATTTTTTATTAAAAAAAAATTACTTTTAATTTTGCATACCAATCCCATTTCCCCCTTCCTCCACTTCTGCTGCCCCCCACAGACCCCCTCCTAACCCCCATCCACTTCTCAGATGGGGTAAGGCCTTCCTTGGGGAGTCAACAAGGTCTGGGACACCAACTTGAGGCAGGACCAATACCCTCTCCCCGTATCAAGGCTGAGCAAAGTATCTCATCATAGGGAATGGCCTCCAAAAAGCCAGTTCATGCACCTGGTATAGGTTCTGGTGAGACTGACAGTCCCCCCCCACTGCAACAGATCAAGCTACATAACTGTCACCCACATTCAGAGAATCGAGTTCACTCCCATGCAGGTTCCCCAGCTGCGAGTTCATAGCTTGTGAGCTCTCACTAGAAAAAAAAAAACCCTAAATGAGGTAACGCAGGCCCAGAAAGGCAAACATGGTATGTATTCACTCATAAGTGGATAGTGAATGTAAAGCAAAGGACAATCAAGCTACAGTCCACAATCCCAGAGAAGCTAGAACCTACATCCAGTACCTGATGGAAGCAGATGCAGTGACCCACAGCCAAGCATGGGGCTGAGCTTCTGGGGTTCATTTGAAGAGAGGAGGGAGGGTTCATATGAGCAAAGGGGGTTGGGAGCATTTTGGGGAAAACTACAGAGAATTAATAACTCTTTTATTTGGTCACTGCTTCAGGTTCCTCTATGCAGTCCTGCTCTTGAGAGTACAGGAGAATGGGGCAGGAGCTAAGCAGCAGCCAATGGGTAAGTTATTCATTTGCCATTATGCTATAGAAACAGAATATGCAATTATGTTATTATATTTTGCACAGAGTGAACATTATACTCCTACAGACCCTACAGAATTTTTCAGTAAGGAGGAAAGGTTAGAGACCATTAAGTAAAAAAGCTGACAGAAAGGACACTAGCTGAAAAGCATCCCTGTAAGAAGATAAGATGCTAATTTTTAGAGGCACTCAGAAGTTGGAAAATCAATTTTTCTTAAAGTTGAGAATTATTGAGTGGCTAGAAAAGCATCTTACTCCATGAAATATAGTCACTGTTTAGTGCCTTTCCATTTTATTTACTATTTAAAGCATACAACAGCTAGTTAACCAACTACTTATAAAATATATTTAATGTTTAGAGGCACTCAGTGTGGTTATAAAATGATTTTAAGGGTATACAAAAATGGTACATTAACCACATTTCATGAACTATGGTTCCCTCTGGAAAAACAAAAACATTTTCCCTGGCATCCTGCGGCATCTCATCCTGAAGTTTGTAAATGGCCCATGCTGCTCAACCCGGCTGCCTCTCTGGCGTTTGATGCCAGCCACTTTAGAGCACACACCAGAAAGATCAATATAACCCGTACATAAGTGATAGAGCACGGTGCACTCAAAGGCTGTTAGAATCTACAGTAAAGAATGGCTTGACAGATGCAGTGAAATTAAGCAGCATGCACAAAACCCGAGCAAAGAGGTGGTGTGGTTGTAGTCTTTTCTCCGTACATGGTGGATTGATGGGTATATCGTGACATAAGATGCATTGAGACGAGACCTGGCCCCTGCCATGTGTATGCATTAGTGAGTTTATGGCCTACGAAAATGTGGGGAGAGTCTAACAAAGGTGTTATAAGAATTGGGCCTTTTTCCAAATGGAGAATTATGACAAGTGAGACACAGGAGACTCAATGTCAACTTAGGAGCAAAGGGATGTTCAAATATATTTATTTCCAGAGAGTATCCCAGTCCCTGAAAATGCTCTACCAAAATTCACTAATGCCTGTTTTCAGCACTGAAGTTCCCTTGCCTTGGTTATTGAAAAAAAAGCGATGGAAAGCTGCTTTCAGCACCCAGCTGACATGCTACAGTTAGTTAGACGTCATGATGTCTGCTTTGTTTGTTTACCTTTCTGGTCTGCTTCTAGTCCAGGACTTTGCTGTGCTTATGTCAGGGAAAGGATACAAAGATGGACCAAAAGAAACCTTGTGCAATATCATTCTTTAGTTCATTCTTTACTTAGTTAAGGGGAATTTTCGTGGGTACTAATTCCAGGGAAGAAAAGCTAAATTCTAAGTGGCTAATGGCCAGAGGCTCATTGCATACAAATGTGAATTCTAAAACCTTCAGAGGAACTCAGTGAGAGTTGTGCTCCCATAATTTTTAAGCTTTAGTTCCAGAAGACTTATCGGATAGTCAAAGTAAAGATGAGGGAAAATGTCCTCTTAGACTTCTGTCAGGAAGAGCAAAGAGCAGCCACTTTGAAAGTTTCCAAGAACTTCAAAAGCCTGCCAAAAGCAAACCTATTTCACCAGTTACCTAATCCACTACTGTGTTTTCATACAAGCCTAACTAATCTAACAAATAGGAAATGCTGACTCCAGCCCCCTCTCATCCTTCCTAAGTTGGAAAGACACTGTGAAGGCTATGAAGGTCAAACCCTGGTGGCAGAGGCCCATGTGACTCAGATGGAATCAGAGGACTCAAGACTGCTTCTCTTCCCACCATACCTTGGCGACTTAACAGTTAACAGTCTATTTAACACAGTTCCTTTCACTAGTATTCCATGGTCTGCTTTGACCAAAAAATTCAAAGGTGTACTAAAGGCAAGCAAACACAAACACACACACCCGTGAAAAAAATACATAGACCATGTTTGTTTCCTAGCATTGTGGACTGAACCTCTGGTCTCATGCATCCTAGGAATGCATCCCATGGCTAAGCTATGTTCTCAGCAAGGTATAGTCTTACAAAACTTAACATAGTTACCATGCCACAATCCAACAACAGCATCCTCAACATTTCCTTGGATGAACTGAAACCTTACATCCATACAAAAACCCACACATATGAACACATACATACATATATATGTATGTGTAAAACTATTTTATTCATAATTGACCCAACTGGGAAGCAACCAAGATTTTCTTCAGCAGGTGAAATGCAAAAACAAACAGTTGAAGATCAAGGTAACACAATATTATCTAGTGCTAAAAATAAATGAGTTGCCAAGCCACGGAAAGACATGACAGAAACACGCGTGCTCTTATTCACTCTGTGAAATAAGCCAGGCAGAAAGGTTACATACTATATCAATCTCTGGAATGATCTATGTTCATAATTATGATACAGTTATAGATCCTTGGTTTCTAGAGATCTGGAGGAGGGAGTGATGCAAAGATGGAGTGAAATGATCTTTTAAAGACAGTGGCTATCATGACAGACACACAGCATATTTGCCCAAGCCTAAAGGATACACAACTCCAATAGCAAATGCTAAAGTAGACAGAGTTGGAGTAATGATTTAGCAACATAAATTCACCAAGTGTAACCCATGGCCGTGTGTGGTGTGTGATGGTGGTGGTGGGGCTGGGGCCATCCTATGTGGATTCCCAGGTTTCAGAAATCTCTCTGTACTTCCTGTGCCATTTTACTGAAAACCCAAAATTGTTCTGGAACACTGGCTCCGGGCTCATGCAAGCAACCCTAATTAAACTTAGTGGATCACAAACAAAACAACAACAAAAATGAAAACGGGGATGGAGAATGAGAGTAGGTAATAGGGGAGGTTGAATTCATTCTCCAAAATATTCTCCTGTGAATGCATGAGACCTCAGAAAAATGAAATGAAAAAACAAAGATGCCAGGCATTTGATGAACTTAAACCAATGGAGATTATAATAGTCTAGCAAACAGATTTCTTGTATTGCGGCAGTGGTTGCGCTTTTAAAGGAGAGTGCTATTTTCACACCTACAAATACAGCTACAGAAGCTCCAGTACATCTCCTTACTGTGAATGTTTGCAGATTAGGTTCTATTAGCACACGCTGAAACTGATGGTAAAGATGAAGTCAATAAAGTTTCGAATCAACATTTTTACTTTTGCTCGAGGAAAAAATGTCAACCCAGGTTAGTGCTTTAAGATTTAATCCATTTCCATGCTTTCTCTCTTTCTTTGGAGATTGAGTGCTTTTTCATGTGGACTAGTTTCAACACAAATGCTAATAGGTATAATAAGTGCATGGTGAGGTATTCCAGCTCTGGAGTTCCTCCCCAAGAAATAGCCAAAAAAAACTAAATTACCTTCAGACAGGGTGGCTGAAGGCCATGCTACAGAATCAGGCAGCTTTAAGGACCCTGTTGGCAGACAAAACTGGGTCTAGCTATGAAGACCTTGCCTCTGCATGGGCTTATGTTGGTCGATGGCTGTGCCTTCGATAGGATCTGTGTGGCTCACTGTGGTGTCTGGAAGGATAAGGGGCCGACTCTCTGTTTCGGTGGTGGGTAGAGATTCTGCGGATAGGGCCCAGGCTCTGCTCAGGATATGCTGAGCTGGATTCCCTGATATACTCATTCCTGCGCCTCGGGAAAACTCTGCCAAATGGCTGTTGCTGGGAGGATGAAGAGGAGGGCATGGGGTCTTCTCTGTGGCTTGGGAGGTTTCGAGCATGAGAGGAAGATCTCTGAGGACTGTGGCAGTGGTACCTGGGAGAGGAAGAGTGCCTGGACACAGGGGCTTCACGCAGCTCACGTCTGTCATGGTCTTGAGGCTGCCTTCTATCTGCCCGGTCTGTCTGTCCCTGGGCGGGGACATCCCTGATCCACCTGCCCACAGGGTTGTGAGCTGGGAGGACCACGCCCCAGGCGTCTGCCACGTGCGCCAGCAGCAGCTGCGAAAGGTAGCGGTGCGCCCGCTCGTCCCAGTGGACGCCATCACTCAGTCGGTGCTGCCCCGCATGGCGGAAGTGGAAGTGGAGATCCAGCACGTCGAAGCCACGCCTCACTGCCTCTGCTGAGCTGTAGAAGTTGGCCTCCATAACATCTTCGCGCAGGTGCGTGGGGCAGGCTGGAGCATCAGGCAGGATGAAGCCCCCAGATACGACCTCGGCTATAGGCATGGCGGTGTTCCACACCAGGAGGCAGGAGGCAGGCAGCACCTGATCCAGGAGGCTGAACAGCCTCTCCAGGTCCTCTCGGTAGCGTCTACGGAAGTTGTGTCCATATCTGGACAAGTCCCAGAGGCAAGAGTTCATGACCACCAAGTCGGGGGCGTAGTGACCCCAGCACAGCTGGTGCAGGATGTCCTCGATGTAGGGCGAGTAGGCACGTGTGAGGAAGTAGAAGCGCACCAAGTGGTGGCCCGAGCAGAACTGGCGCACCTCTCGGTAGTGGGTGCCATTGTGCATGTGTCCCCACCTGCCACCCTCCAGCAGCACGTCGTGCTCGAAGCTCAGCTCACCTTTACTCTTCAGCTGACTGGAAGACAGCAGGCAGTCTTTCTGCAGCAGGAGAACCAGGTCCTTGTACACGGTGCGCTGGATGGAGTCCCCCAGGATGACGACGAACTTGTTATGCAAGAGCTTCTGGACTTCGTGAGCTCGGAGGTGGGACATGATGGCTTCCTTCGTGGGAGCTCCCTTCCAGGGAACTCAGGGAAAGCGGTTAAGCTCACAGTAGAGTGCTCCGTGTAGCTTTCTGGCCGCGAGGTTTAGGACAGCAAGCTTGAGCTCCCGAGGCTGTAGACTGCCTCATCCGGTTTGCCACCGCCCACGGTGTGACCTCTGAACCCTGAAAAGTGTTGCATGCCTCCAGGCTCCACCTGGCGGATGGGAGGCTTAGCACCTCATCAGGAAGTAGTGGCACCCAGGGAGTACAGGCGGATGTCCTGGGCATGGGCGCTCTTGCTTCTGCTGTCTAGAGTGGCCTCAGCCAGGGTCTCAGCCAGGCTAAGGTCTTTTTGGCCTCCAGCGTCTTGTTGATGTCTGAAGCTCTGTCTGGAATGCCTTGAGGGTGCTTTCTCTTCTGCTTTCTTTACCGCGAATCTTGCTCTAGTTGACTATTTTTTTTCTTTGTGTTTCCATTGTGGGGAGAATTCGTTCTGGAGGGTAGAACCCTGCCTGACACTCACTGCTCTACTGCCATGGTGACTCTGCAAGCCACGATGGGTAGAAAGCACAGCCCCTTGTAAGAAATAATAGAGAATTCCCACGTACCTTTGACCACCTTTCCTGTAACTGTGAAATCCTTAAGGACTTAGGTTATCTTTGTACGAAGGTATACGGGCTGTTTTCTCGCCACAAGATACGTTTGTACTTGTGTTGGCTTCTTGTCTCCTTCACTGTCCCACTCCCTAACTCCTGGTAGCCACTTAAAATAATCTCCATTTGCACCATTTACCATTTCAGGAATTCTATGTAGGTGGGATTGTACAGTGTGTGACCACGAGGAATTCCCCACCCCCACCCTTATTGTCCCCTGCATTTGTCAACTTCCCAAAGTGTGCACTTGTTGTCTGAACTAGGTGAGTTTACTGGCAATGGAGATGTCAGTCCTTTCTTCTTTTCGCTCCCTGAAGCCGTCCATTGGAAGGACAGCTGGGTTGTTGGCAGGTTTTGTCTGTTACAAACATCACTGCTGAACATCCTGTACAGGTTTCGAGTAGACCTGCATTTTCTTTATTTTGAATAAGCCCAGTATTGTCATTGTAAAGTTGTAGGATGGCGGTACAGCTAATGCTTTAAGAAATGTTTTTGCTTTTCTGGTGTAGCTCATGCTTTGTAGTCCTAGGAGGAAGAGACAAGAGGATAGTGAATTTGGGGCCAGCCTGGGCTATTTATCACATAGCAAAAGTTAGTATCCGAAAAGAAGGAAAAACCAAAGTCTCAAATTGTTTTTTGGGGTGACTGGGTCCGTTCTTACTGGTGTGAATAACGGTTTTTGAGAATAATGTGTTTTCTTTTTAAAGATTTATTTATTTATTATGTATACAGTGTTCTGCCTGCATGTATGCCTGCGCACCAGATCTCATTACAGATGGTTGTGAGTCACCATGTGGTTGTTGAGAATTGAACTCAGGACCTTTGGAGGGGCAGCCAGTGCTCTTAACCTCAGCAGTCTCTCCAGCCCATGAATAGTGGTTTTTATTTCTTTCTGGGTTTTCATCTGCATAGCTTGAATATGTTAAACCCCAAATCTTTCATATACTTACTCAAGCAGGTTTAACCCCAGGGAGTCAAAAAAAAAGCCACTTTCTTTTTCTTTTGGTGCACTTGTGGATGCTATTAAGCCCCATGGAATCTGCTTTAAGATTCCCTTGTCACTATGTTATTTAACATTTAACAGGTGTTTGGGAAACCCAGTGGAATAGTGCTTCCTTTGCTAGCTAAGAGAAACCAGAGATTTAGGGCACTTACCTGGGCAGGGATGTGAAGAACAGTTAGGTTTGGTTCTGAAGCCAAAGGTGAAGTCTGAAACCACCATTGTCTCAGTGTTCAGGAAGGAAGGAAGTCAGATCTTCCAAGGGGGTTCTGCAGTTCTACAGTTTTGCATAATATACATGCTGCTATGGGCAGATAGAACCTCTGAGGTTCTACTCACATCTTCTTGGGACATTTTGAGCCATCTTTATTCTACTCTGTCTTCTCCAGTGATTCAACTGCCCTTTCTCTTGTAGGAATTTCTCAAACTCTCATTGAAAATCTCTTAGGTTTTAGGACTAGTTTTCATTTTAAAACTGTATCTATAATTTTGGTGTAATCAAAACAATAAGGAATCATGCTTGTCTTTCATCTATCAGTCACTTCATTTGCTTATTTTTTAATATAGAGACAAGTATCTTGCATATTTAATTTTACTTTGCTAAAATTGTTTCTCTGAGATGGTGGCTGGTAGTGTAAGAAATAATTACTAAGATAATTTTCACATTATGGCAATATATAACCTTATGAATCGGTATATAGAAAGTTGAAACAATACCTTGTGACATATTGCTTTTATAGAATCTGGAAAATTATTTCTTATTCTAATAATCTTTTAAAATGACCCTCCAAATATCGCTTTGGCTAAGCACACACATAGAAAAAAAATAAAGAAATATTATATCAGCAAGTTATTTAGGTTTGTGTATAATTTGGATTCTATAGTCCAATTAGTTTGTCTTCCTTTTAGCTTTGAAGAGTCTATGATAACAATACTTCCCCCCCCCAGCAGATTTGGTCACATGTTAATTTCAGTATATTTTGACTCCCATGCAGTGAAATATAAATTTCAAATTAAATATCTATATTTATTTATTTTTCAATAATAAAGAGAATGGCATATCCAGTTGGTGAGATAAAATTTCCTTGAGAGGGGTAGGAAACATAGATGAATAAGTATGTCCTGTCTACTTTAATAAATAGCTTAAGATTTAAAAAAAAAAGCAGAGATAAACCAAAGTATTAAGACATTTTGAGTGGGGAGAGAGAAGAGCACGGGTAGAGGTCTATAACTATACCCATGGATGGGCCTAAGCCAAGAGTGGCTGGCAGAGTCAGATTTCAAATTTTATGGTAACAGTTTCACTCCTAAATTCTTCAGAGTTTAGAACATCATTCTGGTTGTAAGAGTTAAGAGTTAATCATGTTGATGGTAAGAAATATGTGAAAGAAAAATCAGGACCTAGGCAGGCATAGGACTGAAAATGAAGGTAAGGATAATGAGGAGGTGTGCTCACTACTGGCCAGAGAGGCCTTTGCTGACTGTCTTCATCCCGCCCACTCCCCGTCTGGCAGCAGCTTCTATACCCTGCTTTATTTTTCGTTACAACCTTTACTGTTACATGCTGTTTTATTGTTATTACTTTATAATTGCCTTATCATTTTCTTATTCCCTCAGATTTAAACCCGATGAGAAAATTACTTGTTTCCATTTGTTCATATTTCCTCAGCTTTTAAAGTGATTTTGACTCTTTGGCCAATAAGTCAAAAAATGTTTCTGTGATGCAAACAGTAAACCATGGAAATTCATTATTGGGAGAGATCTTTAAAAAAACTGTCCCGACACCCATCTAATACTTGTATTGCCTAAGTAATACTTCTGCTATAGAGTCGTCCAGTATGTGTTCTTACACTCATTCATGTGTCAGAGTAGTGGAGACTTGTCTTCCCTGAGAGATTGTTCTGTACTCAGGAAGTGGAAACAGCAGCTGAGCATGGCTGGACTCCGAGAATATGTACTCAAGTTACTGTCTTAAAAGAAGAAAGGGAGGAAGGGAAAGAAGGAGGAGGGGAAATGGAAAGAAGAAACAGAAGTGAGAAAGGGGAGGAAAGGGAAAGAAAACTGGACTGTTAAGAGTCTTTGATTTTGGTCCATGCCTGGGCCCATCATTCTACTGCAGCTGGGATCTGTGTGGATGCCCATGGCCAGTGCTGCACCAAAGGCCGCACAGGTGTCTGTGGTTTGTACTGAAGCCTGAACCCATGCTGACATCCGAGGGCTGTGCTGCTGTGGCTGCTGAGGACCATGTTGTTGTGAATGGCTCGCACTGCCACCGGAGGCCATGTTGATGTCCTTGGCCCGTGCTGCTGCTGAGGGCTCTGATGGGTTCCCTGGCCTGTGCAATGGCAGAGGGCCATGTTGACCTCTGTGGTCTGTACTGCCACCAGAGACCATGCTCAATTCTCTGGCATGTACAGACGCTGGTGACCATGTGGGTGCCCATGGTCGATGCCATCTCCAGAAACCATGTGTAAATCCATGGTCTGTGCTCCCATGGACAGTAAAAGGCAAGGAAGCTGCTTTTGCCGTTGAATTAATGACTGCAGAGTCATAGTTGAGAAAGAGAGACACAGAAGGCTTCGGTGAGGTGAGAATCCTCCCTCCCCCCGCCCGCCGGAAAAAAAAAGCAGCCTAGACAGAAATCAATGGAAGAGAGCTCTGAAAAGTTGTGATAAGGATACTGAGGTGTAGCTCTCGCAGTTGATGGCTCTGGCAGAGATGCAGGCAGGGAAGGCTGTTTTCTTTAAGGGGCTGGCCGCTGTGAGTTGGACCAAGTTCCAGTGAGTATATGGACAACACAGATTGGAGTAATTTTTCGTCCCAAGGGGGAGGGGAACAGACCTGGGAGGACTGGGAAGTGAGTGTGCTTGGGGTTCATGATATGAAATTCCCAAATCAATCAAATAGTATAAAAAAGTTTGATTTTTTAAAAAATACCGCTTTATATCTTGAGATATTAGAGGATTGTCATAATTATTTTCCAATGTTAATGTTATTTGGAGACCACTAATCTCTGTTTTTTTTTAAATATTAGCCTTAAATCTCTTCAGTTATTTACAATACCAACACATGGTTCTCATTGTGTGTTTACACATGTCTGTGTACTCCATGAACACTACAATAGGGGACTCAGAAGTGTGTCGCCAGGCCACAGAAAAAGCTGCCCTGTCTGGTAATTTTGTGAATCCTTGTGAGATAATGCCCCTTTTCTCTCCCCAAAGGACTAAGTTTTTGACACAAATTCTCTGTCCTGCATATTTGGGGGTAGGTAGGGAAACAAGCATATTTTCCCCGTTTGTTTGTTCCTTATTTTTATTTAGCTTGTTAATTGAGCAGTAATAACAAAACCTTCAGATTCAAGTTGTCATTTTACCAGTTACTAAAGCCAGGCCACCTGTTGGGGTTGGTTCTAGTTAAAAATCTCTTCTCTATTCCTAGTTACTCCCCTCAGAATGCGTCACAAGACATCTGTGGCATTCAAAAGCAAATCCAGTTTTCCAGGTGTGGTTTGATGAACACAATTCCAGATGTGGATTACCACCTCTTTTGTTAAAGTAACGCTGCCTAAACGCTAATCTGCCATTTGGATAATGCCTTGCTCTCATGACTCATTTTGCCTTTACCTTCCACTGTTCTTGTCTGAGTCATTTTCAATACATGACAAATATTAACTTCCTTGTCCTAAGACTATGCCTCTGGCCTTATAATTTTGAGAACAAATAGAAAAAGACTTTTTACTGTTAAGCTTATTCTGTTGTTCTTGCTTGCCAAGGTCTTGTATTCCATTGCTGTAACCTGTTGTCCCAGTTGTGGGTTCTAACTTGGCCGTTCTGGTCGTTGAGTGCCCTTCCTGGGAATGTGCAAACCATGCTTGATAAACAACACTTCTTTAGTCAACAAGAAATGATTGCACTAGATAGGACAAGCCATGGTGCATTTTATCCCGGTTTCAGTGATTTTGCATAGGATGCTTTAACTCATTATTGACCTTTGCCTCTAAGAATCATTTTCTACCTTTTCTGCGACAAACACTTTGTGAGACCACATGCCTTCGGAAAGTCTTTCTATCCTAGACTTTTCAGAGATTGGACAACATGACCTCACAGAGGTATGCCGGACAGCCTCCCTGCCTTCTCCCAGTCCACTCTGCCCCTGTTTCTGGCTCTGGGAAGCTGTACTCTTTGTACTCTTTGTACTGCATTAACTGGATTCCTTTGTCCTGAATTAACTGGGGACTGCAGGAGAGTAAAGGGAATGAGACAGTGGCCTGCATTCTATCAGATTCCTTTATTACAGCCGCACATAATATAGTATGTTTAACATAGGTTAAGTGGCTTAGTTCCCCCAAAGGCTTGAAAGTCCCTCCACTGAACTCTCCCTTCCCTAAAGAGATAAAACTAGGACACTATGCAGATTCGCAGAGGCCCCTGCAACCCTGCTGTTTGACATCTAAGGGTCAGAGACTTCCTGCTGTGTGACCATATAGGGCTGCAAGTTTGATTTACTGTTCTGTGGTTCCTATTTTGAAATTCATAGTCTGTTTGGAAAGGGGCCCTACAAATTATGCAGCCAGTCTTTCTGGGGGTGGTGCTGTTTTCCCTCAGTCACCTTACCATCCCCGAGGAGGCTTTTTTTTACCACTGCCCCATGTTTGTGTGGTACACACTTTCTTGTATGTACCATCTGCTCCCTGTAGGAGCTCTGACTCATACAGACAGAACTGTGATGAGTCTAATTTGTCCTAGTGATCATTGGTTCTTTATGTTCTCCACACCTTTTCCCTTTGTATAAAAAGTTCTAAAAGCTTAGCTGAAGTCAGTCTAACACTTCACACTAATTTGCTATGGCTCTATTTGGCCCCTTTTCAAGATCAGCTAGGACTTTGCAACACTTGGTTGTCTTTCCCACTGCTGTTTTGAGCTCCTCAAAGGCCACTGGCTCTTTAGAAACTTCTAGAGAAAATTCAGACTCAGTGAACACTCCAGGTTCCTCTTATCAATCCACTTTGCTCTTTTCACCCACAGAGAGGAGAGGCTTCCTTTCTTTGCCATCATTGAAGATAGTAAGCATCTTTCTTAAGCATCTTTCTTTTCTTGAACTGATAAAAAAGACTTAAACCAACAAACAAAAGGAAACGTCCACCCATTTGGTACCACAAACTTCCTAAATTCATCAATTCCATGCCACTTTCTTACATGAATTCTCCCATGACTGCTGTTTCTGTTTTGTCATCTGAGTTTTTGAATCCCTGGAGAAGGTTAACATACTAACAAAGTGCAAGTTAAGTTTATATTTCACTCCTTTCTAACTCCAAGGAAAAAATTTGTTTCTGTTTTTTTATTATTATTTATTTATTTTGTAGCTGTTTTTATCCTACCCTGATTGGAGTCATCAGAACTCCAAAAGTATTGGTTTTCAACAGAAAAAGCCTAGAGCAAAATGTAGGTATAGGAACCAAATTTGAATCATAAAGCCAAGCATGTTAGGGAAGACCTAGAGGATGAATAAAGAAAAGCTGTGCCTTGTCTTAATACATGTGACTGTTCCAGAGACGTCTGTGTGAGTTTCTTCTCACAGCTTTCTGGGGGGTTACCATGTCCCCTGCATTTGCAGGCTCAGGCTAGCCAGAAGGGCAAGTGATGTTTAGACTTTCTCTGTGTCCCTTCAGAGGCTGAGCTTAGCAACCACATTGGTTTCTTTGTACTGTCTGCCCCTTTCTTCCTCTGTGGCTTCTTTATTTGTAGTCTTACTTTTAGAATTGCATTTATGTGAACTTCTGAAATCATCTTCCATCTCCTGATTTCCTGGCATAAAACCCAAATTTACCTTTTATTTTTTAAATAGAAATAAATCTTGTCCACTCTTCTTCAGCCTCATCTGTGGAATATATTTCTAGTGAATCTTTATTCAGATGAATAAAATAAATGTTTAAATGTTTTATGATAAGTATTTAGAAAAAGCTGTTTCTGTTGTCTTAGTCCATTTAGGGTCATCTAATACTATACTGTTCTACCTTATTAATATGGTTTTGCTGTTTTTGCTGTTGTTGTTAGCTCTGTGTAAGGTTTTTCTTTGTCATTGTGCTGGTATAACAAAATACTTGAGATTGGGAAATTTATAAAGCACAGAAGTTCAAGGTTGAGGGGCTAGGGAGTCATCGGGAGTATTCCTTATTTTTCCATTTATTGAAAATAGATTTTTTCTAACATTATATATCCTGATTGTTTACATTTTTCCCTCCCTCTGCTCCTCCCAGATTTTCCCCCTGCCCTTATCAGGATCCACTCCCTTTCTGTCTCTCATTAGGAAACAGGCTTCTAAGGGATAATAATACAATGCAACAAATAAAATAAAATATAAAACAAAAGCTATCACATCAAAGTTGGACAAGACAAACAAACAGAAGGAAAAGAGTGCAAGAGAAGACGCAGGAATCAGAGACTTGGTTTGCCACACACTCAGGGATCTCATAAAAACACTAAACTGGAAGCCATGATATATACACAGAGGGCCTGGTGCAGAGCCCTGCAGACCCTGGGCTTGTTGCCTCCTCTCTTTGAGTGCATAGGAGCTTGGATCATTTTGGCTTAGGGGTCCTTGTTTTCTTGGTGTCCTCCATCCCCTCTGGCTCTTACAGTCTTCCTGGCTCCTCTTTCTTGGGGCTCCCTGAGCCTTGAGGAGAAGGATTTGATGCAGACATCTCATTTAGGGCTGAGTGTTCCAAGGTCTCTCACTCTTTGCACAGTGTCTGGCTCTGGGTCTCTGTATTTGTTCCCATCTGCTGCAAGAAGAAGCTTCTCATTGAAGTATTTCTTGATGTATCTTCCCACAGGAGAAAGTGAGGGTTTAAGGGGGGCAAGCTGTTGAGTGGTAGCCTCCAGCTGTTATATAATTAGTCTTTTTCCTCATGGGATCCCAAGAGGCCATACTTCCCTACACTGAAGTTGTGGGGATTAGCTTTCTGGTTTCTGACACATTATTGGGTTAACAAATTCAAATCATAACCCTCCTCTCTGGCTTCCCAAATTTATAATCATCTAACACATGAAACATATTCACTATGGCTGGAGCACTCCAGAATACTAATGCATCCCAGACCTAGATAAAAGTATAAAGTTTTGTGCAAATAACACATAAATGTGAGATTCAAGGCACAATTTGCTACAAGGGCAGATTTTGCTGCCAACACCCCCCCACGTGTGTATGTGTGTGTGTGTGTGTGTTTGTGTGTGTGTGTTTTTAAAAATGCTTAAAGATCCCAGGCGGCAGTAAGCAGGCAGAAATGCCAGAGCGGTGGCCTGGGCGGTGGTGGTGGGCATTTGCTGGCGGGTCCCAGGCTGCAGTAGGCAGGCAGGCCCACAGAGTAGCCAGTTCCAGGCAGAGACAGCTCACAGTGGGTCCTGGGAGAGCCACCCAAGTGGCTTGCGGCAGGTCCTGGTCCAGCCATGCGGCGCTGAGGCGGGTGGGTGTGAGCAGGCGATGGGTAGAAGGCACATAGACACATCATACAGAATAGAATTGGACATTTATTACT
>LOJH01029702.1:0-17341 GCA_001685095.1 Ellobius talpinus
GGGAATTGAACTCAGGACCTTTAGAAGAGCAGGCAATGCTCTTAACTACTGAGCTATCTCTCAGCCCCCTGTTTTACATTCTTAATTTTAGTGTCTCCCCTTTAATTTCAAGATAATCTTTCTTGGATTTGAATTTGAAAATTTCTAAAGATTTCTTTTCCTCTTAATTTTGTACTGAGGAAATGAAGGTTAGTACAGCTTTAAATATGTAAGACTTTAAATTTCATTTACAGTAGAACATGATAAATGGAGAACAGACAAGAAAAAGTCTGGATTCAGATTTATTGTAGTTGCAGATCAGGTAAATTCAACTTTCATGTGTAATGTGCTTTTGCTAATCTGAAGAACTTGGATTTGCTGTGCAAAGGCTGTAAACAATTCATACAAGTAAGCATTTGTCATTTATCTATTAGATAATGAGTGATAAGTAAAACATAGCTTTAAACACTACTTAATACTCTGTAAGTTAGAAAAGCACAAATAACCAGTCTTAGAAATGTCTTGGCAAAAATTGATGACATTATAAATGGTCTTTGTTTTGTTTGTTTGTTGGATCTTTTGTTTGCTTTTCTTTTTGGTTTGGCTTGGTATGGTTTGGTTATGGTGTAGCCCTGGCTGTCCTGGAATTAGGTCTATTGACCAGGCTGACTTGAACTCAGAGAGATCTGCCTGCCTCTGCCTCCTGCTAAGTGCTGGGATTAAAGACATGTGCCACCACCACCCCACATAAGTGGTCCTAAAAATTTTTTTTGGGTGCCAACTACAGTGACCCATACCTAGAATCGTGGCTATTTGGAAGGCTGACATAGGAGGATCACTTGAATCTGTAGACCATTGTGGATCGCACAGTAAGAACCTATCTAAAGAGAAAAAGATTATTTTAGCAAATTATCCTAAAATCATCAGCAAATAGAATGTATGAAAATATGTCTGTCTCTGCTTGTTTTAAATAGTGTTAGATTAGATTACATTTAAATATCTAACGTTAGTTAACTTATGTCAAATATTATTTAGTTATTAAGGCAAAAAGACAAAAGTAGCTTATTTAATATAGTATATAGTTTGTATTGGTGTATATATTTACATATTAATATGTATATATTTATTTATGTGTTATATAATTTAGTACATAGAGTGGAAAGAAAATGCAAAACTCCAAATTATTAATGTTAGCATACGGGGATTATACTTTTAAATTTTATTCTTAAACTTAAATGCAATTTCTGCTTGTGTTCTATATTTTTCTTTCTGTCATCTTACAAAACAAATTTACAGGGTGTCGGTGTCTCTTCCCTCATATTAGAAACACTCTTTAAATGCCAAATATCCATCTAAATTGTATCTTTCTTTAAAAAATATGTGTATGGGTGTGAATGAGAGAGAGATAGAAGAGAGCTCATACCCACACTTGAGCATGCTTGTGCAAATAACAGTTTGCAGGAGTTCATTCTTGCCTTCTACCTTTTTGAAGTGCAAGGTCAGTTGCTCTTGCTTCTACAGACTAGTTCAGGAGATTCTCCTGTCTCCATGTCTTTACGTTACACTGGGACTGCAGACACCTGCCACTGTCTCTTTTTACCTGGGTTCTGGGCATTGAATTCAGGTAGCTAGGCTTAAGAGGGCTAGTGTTTTACCTACTACTGAGCCATTTCCTTGGCTCCTTTCTTTTTCTACCCATGTAAGATGATGTTATATGTAGTTCAGCATTAACATTTAGAAATTTAACATCATTTAGCATTGTTATCATCATTTGTTTTGATTTGAGATTAGAAAGCATCCAGCTAAGTCATTAATATTTTAATATATTTAATCATAATTCACATTCAGAAAACTATTAAATGTAAATTTAGAGCTTAAGAAAATACTATACATGCTGGAAGTGGTCTTACAGGCCTTTAATCCCAGCACTTGGGAGGCAGAGGCAGGCAGATCTTATGAGTCCAGCCTGGTCCACAGAGCTAGTTCCAGAACAGCCAGGGCTATACAGAGAAACCCTGTCTTAAACAATGAAAAAGTACTGTGCTAGGAGCTAGGGAAATGGTTCAGTTTCTAAAGCACAAGCGTGAGGAACTGAGATCAGATCTCCAGCTCCTGTGAAAAGGACATAGTAGTTTGTGCCTGTTTTCATTGTGTTGAGGTGGAGACAGGAAGGATCTCTGGAGCTTACTCTTAAAGCATAAATCAATAGCAATTCTTTTTATTATCAGTATCAGAATTGTTTTTCTGTTTTAAATCTTTTTAATTAAAATTAGTTTAGATTTATTTTTGTTTTTCAAGTGTATGGGATTTTGCCTACACGTATATTTGTGTACCACATGTATGCCTGATGTCTTTGGCGGTCAGAAGAGGAGATTGGATCCCCTGAAAATGGAATTACAGTTGAGCCACCATGTTAAGAATAGAACCTGGGCCCTCTGGAAGAGCAGCAAGGCATCTCTGCAGCTCTTCTGTGTAGCAACTTTCTTGGACTGCCAACCAGCTCCCAAATCTAGGCACGGAGACTTATCAATTGTGAAAGCTCACTCAGCCTTATCTTATGCTTGTCCTACTAGCTCTTATAACTTAGTTTAACCTATTTCTCTTCATCTACATTTTGTCTCAGGGCTTTTTACCTTTCATTTTGTCCTAATTTTCTTGCTTCCTCTGAGGCTGACTGGCTGGCCCAGGGCAAAACCCTTTCCTGCCTATTGACCGATCAGCTTTCATTAAACCAATCACAGGGGCTTAGGCAGGCAAGGGGAAACAAATGCAGCATCTTTACATAGTCACACAGTGCAGCATAAACACATGCAACACCTCTACATATTAGTAGTATTCCGCAGCTCTATCTTAATTCTTTAAAGGTGTGTTTCTTTTCACTGTCAGCTTCCTTGGGATGTGTCCATGAACAGACTGAATTATTTGCTTTCTAAGTAAATAATATTTAATAATTTTTAAACAGATGTAGTAGTGGGCTGAAATAGAAGGCCAGTTTAATTGTTTTAAAGATATTTGTTGCCATGCAGCCCAGACAACCCAAGTTCCTCCCACAAGTTTCATCCTTTAAGCTCACATAAAAGATGGAAGAGAGAACTGACTTTTTCAGCTTGTCCTCTGACCCCTCACCTACCCCCATTACATACGCAGACAGTAATAATAATTTAAAGACAGGGTTTCTCTGTTTATCTCTGACTGTCCTGGAACTCACCTTGTAGACCAGGCTGGCCTCTAATTCACAAAAATTCCCCTGCCTCTGCCTCGAGTGCTGGGATTAAAGGTGTGTGCTGCCACCACCCGGCTCCAGCCAAATATTTTTAAAAATTGAATCTTGTTATAGACAAAGGTGGGTGAAACTGAGCGTGAAAGCAATTGAAACTTCTTTTTTAAACTCATTCTCTACTATGACCAGTGAAATTGAAATTTTGTTTTAGAATTTTTAACCAAAGATTTTAAATTTTAAAATCATAAACGTTATTTTTACTTTTTGGGTGTATTTGCTTGCCTATGTGTGTACTGTATGCAGTGCCCTTGGAGGCCAGAAGACTGTGTTGATCCTCTGGAACTGGAGTTAGAGATGGTTGTGAGCCTCCATGGGTATAATGGGAGCTGAAACCTGGGTCCTCCACAAGAACAACTGCTCTTAATTACTGAGTTATCTCTTGAGCCCTATTCCACATCTTAAATATTGTTTATATTTCATGCTGTTTTGTAATTTTTTTCATGGATATAATTTCAGTTGCCTCTGTGTGTTAGATAGTAGGTCTGATTGCAAGTAGTGTAAATAACTTAGTGCCACAGGACGCACACTCATAATTTATTAAAATTGTATTTTATACATTTTATCACAGTGAAAATGTGATATTCTTAATCCAAAGGTTAGAAAATAAGAGAACATGAAGTCAGACTCACCTGCTAAGTGTAGACATGTACGATTTTTTGTTGTTGTTAGTTTGTTTTTGTTTTTCGAGACAGGACTTCTCTGTGTATCAGTCCTTGCTGTTTTTAATATGTATACTAAATGCTTTTTCCCACCTTTTTAATTTCAGTAAAAAGTCCCAGAAGTGGGATGAAATGAACATCCTGGCAACATATCATCCAGCTGACAAAGACTATGGTTTGATGAAAATAGATGAGCCAAACACTCCTTACTACAAGTAATATAACGTAGATATATTATCTTTTGTGGCTTGTTTCCATTTGCATTGATATAATTTCTAAATAACAGAAACTTTAAATCTGTTTTATATTTCTCTGTGTGTGTGTTTGGAGAAATATTTTTTTCATGATTCATTTTTTTTAATTGTACATACTAACTACAGTTTCCCCTCCTCTCCTTTCATTCCCTCTTGCACCTCCCTTCTGCCTCCCCACCCACCC
Organism: Ellobius talpinus; assembly: GCA_001685095.1. Taxonomy (NCBI): domain Eukaryota; kingdom Metazoa; phylum Chordata; class Mammalia; order Rodentia; family Cricetidae; genus Ellobius; species Ellobius talpinus. Next base: position 4,357 of record LOJH01029702.1, read on the forward strand.
ACTCCTCCTCCATCTCCATTCAGAAGGGGTTTTATATTTCATGCCAGAGTGCTAGCTAATGGTCTACCTGAGTACATTTTTGTTAATACTGTGTAACTTCACATTATTGTTGTAGTAGTGAATAAATGTTATTGCATCTGGATGGTGGCTAGCTGCTGATACACACAAATAAGAGCTTTGTCTTCTTTCTCATTGCTGTGATTTTTATTTTTGTGTGTATGTATATATGATGTGTGGAAGTGTTGAGGAGACCACAAGCTGAAGGTAGGTCTTGTGGAGCTGGAGTGGAGGCGGTGTGAGCTACTTGATGTGCATGCACGCTGAGACTCCATCTCCTGTCCTGGCAGCAGCAAGTGCTTTCGACTGCTGAACCATCTTCCCAGCTCCAAATTTTGAAAGGAAGATGAGATTTGAGGGGTTTTTTTGTTCCCCAAGTAGAAATCGGAGGCTTTCTTCCAAAAAAAAGAAAACTACATGGAAGACAGATAGTTTTGTATTCTTTTGTATAGTGTTGTAGTTTTGATAGTATGGATTTGGCAATTAAAAATCTCAGAATTTTTATTTTTTTATTTATTTTAAGATATGATCACACAATGTAATTCAGGCTGGCTAGAATTTACCATATAGCTCAAGCTGGCCTTGAAGCCAGAGTAGTCCTCCTGCATCAGCCTCCTGAGTGCTGAGATTACAGGGTTTGAGCCATTAGGTCCAGTTAAAATTTTAAAATATAGGGCTGGAGAGATAGCTCAGCAGTTAAGAGCACTGCTCCTTCTTCCCGAGGTCCTTCCTGGGTTCAATTCCCAGCAACCATATGGTGGCTCACAGCCATCTGTAATGAGATCTGGTGCCCTCTTCTGGCCTGCGGGCAGACATATAGGCAGAACATTGTATACATAATAAATAAATAAATCTTTAAAAAAATAAAAATTTAAAATATAATTGTGAAGTGATATTGTAAACAGTATCCAAAAAGAGATAAAAATAATGCAATAATAAGCATTATGAGACAATACAGATTCTAAATAAGTAGAACACTTAAGATTTGGACTTAATCTGTATTGAAAAATATTTTCAGGAATAAGATTTTTTTTAATCAAAGTAAGACCAAACAAATCTGTAAATCATGTGCTTTTTTTGTTTGTTTTTTTCCACCTGCCTCTACCTCCCAAGTGCTGAGATTAAAGGTGTGCACCACCACCATGCAGCCAAGTCATGCAGGGTTTCATGAAACCCAGGCTAGACTTGAACTTACTATGTAGCTAAGGAAGATTTTGATTTTCTGATCCTCCTGACTATATTCTTAGTACTGGAATTACAGGACTATGCCCCATTTATGTGTACTCATGGATTAAACTCAGAGCTTTGTGAAAGTCAGATGTGAGTTACATCAACGAAATGCTATCTTTTAAATGAACAGGACTTAGGGAGATAATGTGATGCTAACAGAAACAGCTCAAATACAAATGAAAATGTTAAAATCTGTGACAGAAAGAAATAGTGAAACAAAAGATACAGATAATAAAACTAAATAGTAATGAATTTAAGGAAGTTCATACCCCTTTTCTCTTAATTACAGAGTGCATTTTATATCTCAAACCCTTTATTAAACCAAATCCAAAGTCAGGATTTTGTTCCTTCTCAATAAAGTGGGTAGCCACCCCTTACCGAGGATAGCTGTCCTAAAATAACTCAGATCAGACATGACTTGGGAGGAATGGGTGGCTTTTTGTTGTTGTTGTTTTTGTTTTTTCCTAATAACATTTAAAATGTAGTAAAATCTGAATGGTAGACATTTGGTGTTGCATTTCATTTTGTTCTTCCATACCCATATATCCTTATTGTAGAGCTGCAAAAATGTAGCTTGGTCACTAACAGGCTTGTGTATGCATAGAGTAGTTAGCTTTTATCAATTCAGCACTCAGTGCTCCCGTTACTTCCATGAGATTGGTTTTGTTGTGTTTTGTTTAACAATAGCAAAAATGTTTTTTTTTTTAAATCATTTTAAACTAAAAATCTCATTGGTGGTTTATATTCTTTTATATATACACACAATTCATTTGTAACCCATAATTTTCTGTTGAACATTGCTACAAGTCAACAAATTATCTTTCTTATATTCTTCTCTACTTAAATCCTAAATGTTTGTGGGTTTATTTCACGTTTCCTTGGATAAATGTATAACCAGCAGGTTTTTATTCATTAGGTCTCTAGGGTCAATATTAGTTTGCTTTCTTGTTGCTTTGACCAAATAACTGGCAGAAGAGAACTCCAGAGGAGGGATTTCCATTTTTTGTTGACTCAGGGCTCCAAAGGATCCTGGTGTCTGTCTGTGGTAGCTTGACTCTATGCACTCGGGGTAGAACATCATCAGAGGGAATGTGTAGTAGAGAATTTAAAAATTCTTTTTGTATTTTTTGATAATTCCATATATTTTGATCATATTCTTTCCCCTCAATTTCTTCCAGGTCCTCCCACCTCCCTACTCACCAACTTTTTGTTCTTTCTTTAAAAAAAAAAATCGATGAAGTCAGTGACTTTTTTCCCTGCAACTAGGTCCTACCTCCTGCCTTGCACAAATTTCTACTAATACCATCCCGAATCCTTCTCAGAGGCTTTATCTGCCATTTGATCAGAGCCTTCATGGTCTGATATTCTCTGAGAATGTAATCACAAACTCCCTAGAGCTGAGCTTTACTAATTCCCTGGGCACTTTTGTTGTTTTAATTTTTCTTTGTCTCTCATACATTTGTTCATGTATTGGCTGTTCAGTGAGATAGTTGGAGGGATATGAAAGAGCTACAGATGGCCCCTCTCCAAATCTCAAGAGGAGTGGAGAAGCTTGTGTGCAGTGAGCACTCCTGATTCTATCCTGCATCCTGCTTGGGAAGCTCTTTGGAGGCTTCCCACATAGGAGAGGACACTTGGCTCTGTTTCTGTCCATTTCTTAATCCAGCGAAGTAGGCAGCCAGGATTACCCACCATAGGATCTGTTTATTTTTCCTAGTTGTATGTCTGTGTAGACCATTTCCTTAATGGTGATATATAAACACGAATTCTAAACCAGCTTAGCATTCTCACTGCCTAATTGTAATTCCAGTAGTCACAAATTTGGGGCCAGCTGGGCTGCACAGCAGGACTCTTCCCTCTCAAAATACTAAACCAACAAGTGGGTTATTTTGCATTATTTGTCCATCTGCCTCATTGGATAGAAAATTGACATTTTTAGTTTTTTTCCCCCAGATAATTTGAGTTTTCAGTATTGTATGGTTGCTTTTTTTTCTTCTTCTTCTTGTTAAGCTTATATTATCATTCTTTATGCCTGAGGCTTGAACTCTGGGACCTTATGCATGTCTGGCAAAGACTCCGCTGAGTTACATTCCCAGCCCAGTGACATGTAAAATAGAAACTATTTTAAAGTTAAATTTCAAAGATGAAAACAAAGTTCTAAATAAATTGTTACTTTAATTAATAAAATTTTGTTTTCAGTCTTGGTTTTCTAGCTGTACAATTTTATTTCATGTATCAGTTTTAATAATGTACTTGTTAATAGAAACATACTTGTCATCCTAGTATGATAGGTGATGATGAAGATGCCTATAGTGACTCGGAAGGCAACGAAGTCATGACTCCAGATATCTTAGCTAAGAAGTAAGTACTAAAGCATTTCTGTGGGAAGTTTTAATTGTGCAAAGTCAAAGACATTTGCTGTGTTCTGCTTGTACATTTATAAACAAAAGACTAAATTTACCTAGGTTTGGGTTTTTACTGACAATTGAACCCAGGGCTATGTAGTAAATACTTGCTTTACCACTGAGTAAGATTCCTAGCCCCTAACTAGATTTTTATAGCAATTATTGCAATCTTGTTTCTTGATTAATATCAATCTAAACAGGAGGTGGCAAGGTTAAAGTGCCTGACCCTGTGAATACTTCAGTCTGTTCATATCCCGCCACCTACATGGTAATGATGTGAGAAAAACAAACCTAAGTTCCTGTTGTTCATTGATTTCTAGCACCTACCCTGCTGTCCTTCTTGCTTATATCCATCATTACTTTTCCTTTTGCTTTCTTCATCACTTGTAGCTAGAATAGTTATTTATAATTTTAAAGTATTTTCATGACTCAAGTTGAATGAGACATTTAAATAGTACAAGTCACAGTTACTAATTTCTTCATAAATATTTTATAGATTAGCTGCTGCTGAAGGCTCTGAGCCAAAGTATCAGACTCGGGAACAAGAAAGCAGTGGAGAGGAAGATAATGACCTCTCCCCTGAAGAGCGAGGTAGGTAATTCCTGCAGCTGCCTTCAGTGTGATGCTAATAATTTTTGTGAAAAATAAATGTATTTGAAGATTGGAAAATTATTTTCATAGGTGGGCAGGAAACAAAAAGCAGTAAAAATAGAACCTGTAATTCAGATTCTACATATGTGAATTTTTCATGTAATAGTTGCCCCCTTGATTAAAAGAAGGTGGAAGAAATACTACTGTCATCCAAGTATTTGCAGATATTCCTTTCTTTGTATTTTTTAGTGCCCAATAAAAAGAAACTCAGTAACTACTTATGAAATTAATTCTTTTAGTGTCATTGAGTATTTGAATGATCTTCAAGTGGATAGATTGCCTTGTTTGTGCCTTTTCTGTTTTAAGATAGTAGTGATGCAGGACTGGGGATGTGGTTTAGTTTGGAGAGTACTTAAATAGCATGCACAGAGCCCTGAGTTTGAGCCTTGGCACAAATGAACTGTTTGTGTTGTCTCTAATAACAAAACTAGAGAGGTAAAGGCAGAAGTTCAGAACCTCATTCTGTAATAGATGTATGGTCATCCGGAGCTACCTGAGATCCTGTGTCGAAGAACAAAAAGACAGTGAAATTTATCCAGAGACCCAAGATGATAAAATATAGAATGAAAATTGTATAGGTCTCGTGGAGCACAGAGTAGTGATGACTTAGAAGAGAAGCTAGAGAAGCCCTCATTGCAGGATGGAAGAGGCTCTTGTGCTCAAGACAGAACATGTGTAGTTCAGGCAATACTGCCTTTGTCTGTTTTTGTTTGCATGGAACACTGGTCAGATAGGAATATGTTTTACCTTACTGTTTTTTATACTTTTTGAACCATGTGAATGTATTAGCTTTTCAAGATAAAATTTGGCTGGAGAGATGGTTCAGTGGTAAAGTATGTGTACTGCTTTTCCATGGGACCGGAGTTGAGCAACTATGTCAGATGGGTCACAACTGCTGTTAACTTTAGCCTTGAGCACACAAACACAATTTAAAAAATAAATATTTTTAGTTTATGTAAAAGAATATAAAATACCCTGTTGGCCATTGGTATCTGCAGGTTCAACACCTGCACATTTAACCAACAGCGATTCAGAAACATTTGAGGGAAGAAAAATGAACCCATACTGAACAAGGATAAACATGATTTTCTTGTCATTATTCCCTAACAGTATAGCACAGCAACTATTTACATAGCATTAAACCTAGAAATGACTGAACATGTAGTGTGTGAAGGTTATATGCAAATACTACACCACTATATGTGAAGGATTTGAACATCTATAGATTCTGATGCCCTTAGATGTCCAGGATCCAGTCCCTCAGGGATAACTTATAAATGGTTGTCCCATCCTCTCTTTTTTTTAGGGGGTGGGGTGGAGGGACTCGAGACAGGGTTTCTATGTGTGCCTTGACTATCCTGGAACTCACTCTATAGACCAGGCCAGTCTGGTGTGTCACCATCGCCCTGTGTTTCTCATTCTCTTCGTAGAAAATAAAAGCTCAGGATGTAGCTCGGTGGTAGAGCACTTGGGTAACCCTAGTGAAGCTGTTCGGCAGACTCTCTAGCACCAGGAGCTATTGAAGAGGGTTTCAAATAAAAATTGTTACTAGTTTTTTCTGTATTATCCTCCCAAAACTTTTATCTATTTAACTGTGGGGTATTTTTTTGACCTACATTATCAGTTCTCATTAAGGATAATTATCCATCAGTTTGTAGTTCCATGAGTTGAACTGCAAGGCATACCATTTGACCTATTAATATAATTTTATTAAGTGATTTCCTACTAATAGAATTAGTAAATTATATAGGCGTTTTCCCCCTTAAATATTTACATGTCTAGAAAACATTTTGAATTTACAGGTGACCTTTTTGTTTGTTTTTTTTGAGACAAGCTCTTAAACAGTGGCCTAGTCTTGCCTTGAACTTATAGTAATCATCTGCCTGGGCTCTCTAGTACTAGGCTTATAGCTGTCAATAAGTACTAATTTTTAAACACATATTTGTTATTTTATGTGTATGTATGGGCACTTGAGCCTACACATGATACAGTCAGGTGACAGCTAATAAGGAGTCAGTTCCCTGTGTGGGGTCTGGGGTTTGAACTCAGGTTATTAGTTACGGCAGCAAGCACCTTCCACCTACTTAGCCATTTTAACAGTGCAGATACTCTCTTTTTATTATTTTGATTTTTTCCAAGACAGGGTCTCACTAGGCAGCACTGTCTGTCCTGGAACTCAGTAGGTAGACCAGGCTGGTCTCAAACTCACAGAGATCTGCCTGCCCCTGCCTCCTGAGTGCACCACTACACTTGGCTAGCCCAGATATTGTTAAGATAAATCTAATGTATATTACAATAATTAAAATTATTAGTTGTGGAGTCTGAGAAATACGATTTTATGCTCCAAGTCTGATGCTTTTTTAAGTTGGCTAATTTAAAAAAAATCGTTCTGTGTTTGACAGTACATATCTGTGGTACTAGAGTCACGAGGCTGGGGCATAATGATCTATTGAGCCCTCAAGTTCAGGACCAACCTGGGAAGTTTAGTGAGAACCCCCCATCTCAAACAAACAGACTAAGCTGTTGGTGATTATTAAATGAAATGAAGTATTTAATGCACTTAGCACTGGTCATTTTGTATTCTAATTGATCGGTAAATGCACTAGGGATAATTCTAGCTAGCACTTGGGATGCAAAAGCAGACTGTTCACTATGAGTTCAAGGCCAGACTGGTCCAAATAGAGAATTCCATGCCTGCCAGGGCCACATACTGGGTTGCTCACTGTTTGTCTAATAGACTTGAGCCCAGGATTCAGTCCCCAGTACTACAAGGTGGGGAAGGACAGTTTTATTTTTAGTGTGAATATGGGAAAGGAGGCTACTCATATTCTATGGATGAGTATGAGAATCGTTTCAGGCATTTAAAAGTATTACTAGTGCCTACTTATATATACACATATATATGATGAAAGTAAAAATAGCACAAGACATTACTTACATTTAATGTTTTGTGATCATTACAACCTAAACTATATATTTCATTTTTTAAAATATTTTGTGACTTACAAAGAGTAATGTGCATTTATATTTATGTTGAAAATAATGGAATACATAAAAACTATGTATAAGTTATATCATAAAAAGCATTGCTAATATAGTGAGAAACCAGAAAGCTTTGACTTGGAGTAGATAATTATATCTCACTACCTTGAAACTTTTTACAAAGTTGAAATGACATTGAGTCTGTCTTGGATAAACTTGGATATGTGATTGTGTTAACAACATAGTAACTGCAGAAACAAACTATGCCTTAAAATGTGATTCAGTTTTGTAGTTGTGTGTGTATGTATGTATGTAAATGTGTGTGTATTATTTATTTATTTATTTTGGTTTTTTGAGATGGGTTTCTCTGTGTAGCATCTTTAGCTGTCCCAGAGCTAGCTCTTGTAGACAAGGCTGGCCTTGAACTCCCAGAGATCCGCCTGCCTCTGCCTCCCAAGTGATGGGATTAAAAAGGCATGCACCACCACTACCCAGCTGTAAAAACATTTTTAGAAAAAAAAATCTAGCTAAAAATATGTTAGTAATCTCTGGGTGTCTTGCTTTGTTTTGTTGTAGTCTGAAGATTAGATTCATGAATACTAGGCAAGGAATCTGGCCACCTCTCTCCATTTTTGAGTAAGGTTATTGGAAGTAATTTCCTTTTACAATTTTACAATATCTGAGTAGGTATTACTTTGGTGAGTTAAGATGTGGGTGGATATTTGCTTTGCCTTCACTTCATCTGAATATTTAAAGATACCTAACTGCTCTGTACATGCCTGTGAACCTAACTACTGAGAAGGCTGAGATACTGATGGGCCCACGATTTCAAGACCAATATGAGCAATATGGTGAGATGACCCTCCCTCTCATCTCAAATGTGGTTTTTTGCTTTTGTTTTTGTATGCTGTTTTTTGAGACAAGGGTTTCTCTGTGTAGTCCTGGTTGTCCTAGAACTCACTCTATAGACCAGGCTAGCCTCGAACTCAGAGATCTCTCTGCCTGCCTCTGTCTCCTGAGTCCTGGGATTAAAGGTGTGCTCCAGCCTTCTGGATCAGAAGTACTTTATATAAGCAGAGAAAAATAAATAATGACTGACAAGATCTTAATAATAGAACACTTGGTAGTAATATAACACTTGAAGGGAATTAGATCTTAAGAACTTTGAATATCCTTATTTTGGTGATGGCTGTGCTATTTTGAGATTAAAATCATTGCTAAAGCAAGGATGATGGAATTTTAATTCATTTCATCCACAGCTTTATTTTATTAATTATTAATTCATTTTAAAGTTACTTTTATTTTGTGTGTGTGAGTGTTTACCTACATTGTATGGATGTGTACTCCATATGTGCCTGGTGCTCAGAGAGGCCAGAGAGGGCACTAGATCCCTGTGGAACTGAAATTACTGGTGGTTGTGAGCGCACGTGGTGGGTGGTGGTTAAGGCAGCAAGTTTAATTTTTGTATTTGTGTTTCAGTGTAAGTTTATGCATGTGCCTGCTACAGGATGTTTGGCTTTTTATATGGGTGCTTGGGTTCAAATCTTAGAATTCTTTGTTTCTTCATGAACAGGTCAGTGACTAAAATGTGGCGGGTGTGTTGAGTTGCCACTAATTATGTTTCTAAAGTCATAGGAGTTTTTTAAACTGATAAGGATTTTTAAGAGGATTTTTTTGTTAGTGAAAGTAGAAATCATAATCAGGTGTAGTGTGTGCCTATTTTGTTTTTATTAGTTTGTTTGCACATTTTATTTATGCTGTGCTCGAGTGTGTGCATGCTCAGGTGCAGGGCAAAGGACAACCTTCAGGAATTGATCTTTCCCTTCACCATGTGAGCCAGGTGTGCTGTCTTGCCAGCCCTGGTGCATGCCTATAATGTTTGCATTTAGGAGGTAGAGGAATTAGGAGATGTGGGTCATCTTGGGCTGCTTACAGAAACCTTGGGGTTTGTGCAGTCTTCATACATCTGATTATACTATTGCTACAGAGTTTTCTTGTATCTTTAAATTTTCTTCACAGAATTTCTAAAAGCTTTGTCCATTCCTATTCATTGATTGAGGTGTGTATTTGAATCATAAATTACATACTTGAGATTTTGTAGCCTGTATAGTCTTATTACAAACTACCTGACTTTGCCATTGAGCACAAAAATAGTCTTCAACTGACAACAAAAACTTTCAAGTAAATTTAAGTGAATATAACTATATTATACACAGTGGACTCTAACAGAACAGGCTTGGACCAGTCCCCAAGTGGAGACCTAAGCTCACAGTCCTCTTGCAAATCTTTTACAGAAAAGAAGCGACTGTTTGAAATGAAAAGGAAGCTTCACTACAACGAAGGACTGAATATTAAATTAGCTAGACAGTTAATTTCAAAAGACCTGCATGATGATGACGACGATGAAGAAATGTCAGAGACTGCAGATGGGAACAGCATGAATATTGAAGAGTCAAATCAAGGTCAGGTGCCTTAGCAGTGTCACTAGGCCTAAGATAGTGTGCTTCCTTTGCTGGAGCTTCTGGAATCCTTCAGAAGATTGTGTCAGTGTTTCTACAGTTTAATCCTTGGGTTCAGTTTCAAAATAAATTTATGCCTAAAATTAATTTGATAAAACCTATTTTTTTTATTTATTTGGCTTTAAAGATATTTTGCTTGACTGTATGAAGTCATGTTTTATTTAACAAGAAAATCTAAATTAAAGTTTAAAACGTTTTACTTGTTTTTATTGTTTTGTTTTGTAGTGTTGAAAATTGAACCCATAGCCTCACTCATACTATTAGAACTCATTTAAAGAAAGCAGTTTTTGTTTTTTGTTGGGGACTATTGTTTGTGGGTATTTTATGGGGGGTTTTGGTTTTGGTGGAATGGTCTGTCATGTGACACTGCTGGCCTTGGAATCACAGCAGTCTTCCTGTCTCAGTCTGTACTCTTCCAAGTACTGGGATGACAAACACGAACTGCCATGTTTTGCTCAAAAACCATGTTTTTTTTGTATGGAAGATTTGTTTTGACATTCCTGTAGATATAAAAAGTACGTCATCTTTACAGTGTTGCTGCTATATTTTTTGTGTTTTGACTACTTTTTTTATTTCGTTTTTCCCCCTTAAATTTAAATTGAGATAGAGCCAAGCTGTGAAGCCCACAAGAACTTCACTCTACTCCACTTCCCTCGGCCTCCAAGCGCTGGCTTCCAAGTGCCCACCATCACATCCAACTTTTCTTTCGTCATTTCTTTAAGTCTTAGACTACTTTCTGCAGCCTAGCAATTATAGTCATAGGGAATATATTTTATTTCATTTGTTTTTGAGGTACAGGATCAAACCCAGGGCCTTATATATATCTACCACTGAAGTATATACCCCAGCCCCTAGTTCTTGTCATTTATTATTCTGTGTTTAACAAAGGTGAGCCAGGTATGGAAGCACGTATCTGTAATCCAGCACTAGTGTTGACTCCAGGATTGCTGTGAGTTCAGGCCAGCCTGGATTAGAGAGCATGGCCTGTCTCAAAAATGCAGTGACTGTTCTGTCCATCTTTATCTATGATTGAAGATGTTGTATATATTCATGACCTTTTCTTGTGCTCGTTTCTTTCTTTTTTTGTGGCAGTGTAATTTATCTGTGGTGCCTAAACTGGTTCAAGTAAATAGTTGTTATATTTTAATGCTTACTATGGAATAGTAATTCTGTGATATGAAATAGTAAGTCATTGTCTCCTTATACTGTCAGGATTACAGTATTTAACTTGAACAAACTTCATCCTAGTAGTCATTAAATCTTTCTCTTCCTATTATCTATTTTTAATTGATCGAACACTAGGAACTGAGGTGTACTTCAGTGGTAGAGCTTGCAAACATATAATGTCTCCTAATTGCCCTGACATCTTTGTTTCCCACTCTAGCCCCTCAAGTAACTTCTCATCAGCTCCCTTCAGACTTTCACTTTTGTTACCAGCTCTTCTGTGCTGTAACAAGTTAGGAATATTCCTCATTTGCTGCTGAAATTCTTCCCCCAACTCAACACAAGGACTAAAGAATAAAGAAAAACCAATCTTAATCTCTCTTTTCTCCCACTTCCTCTCTCCATAGCTTTTTTCCCAAAAAACATTTTTAATTTATTTTTTGAGAATTTTACATGTATTTTGGTTATATCTGCTCCCCAGGTCTTGGAACTCCTCCCATACTACCTCCAGCCACACCTATTCCCAACTTAATGTCCTCTCAACCCACAGAATCCAGTTCATGCTGCCTGCATGTGCATAAGTGTAGGGTCATCCACTGGAACGTGGGCAACATCTGAAGAAAGCTGACTCCCCCAGCAGCCATCAACTGCCAATGTGGGGAGTTTGTGACCCCCTCCTCCATGCACACTGGAATGTTGACTGGCTTGATGTTAGCACACAACCACAGCTGCTCTGAGTTCCTGGGTATAATGGCCTTGTCATGTCCAGAAGACACTGTTCACAGCAGTCTCCCTAGCTTTTGGTTCTTGCCAGTCTGCTTCTGTGTTCCCTGAGCCTTGAGGGAGTGACAGAGATGTCACTTTTAGGGCTAGGCTCTGGTCAGTTGTGGGTGTCTGTACTAAGCACTCTGCTGCATAAGGAAGTTTCTCTGATGACGATTAGGGTGCACTAATCTGTATCTAATGACTCTTGAAAATTAACTTTTCTTCATCTCTGCTTATAAAACATTGAACTTCATAGACTATATATAGAGACATTATTTTCCCGGGCAAGTATACTAGAATATAAAGTTTTGTATTAGTTCCTGAGTTTTCTGAAGTAGAAACTAAAGTACCCTCACATAGGAGTATAACTCTCATGGCATCATAAGAGTGCACAAGGATGGGTGAAAACAAGTTTCTCATCTACTCTTTGGGTCTTAACACTTCTTAACCAACCTTTAAAGCCCCATGTTCTGTAAAGCTTACTACTTTTTAAACATGGGCAGTTTCCTTCATCTACTCTTTTGCTTCATGCCTCTGTTTATTTCTAAAATTGGTATTGTATAATTGTCGGGTAATGTGAATTTTTTAGTATCAAATAGTTGGAACTGTAAAACAGCTTTCCTCCTGCAATTACTCACACCAGAGTCCATTCTGAAACCATTTGTCCTATCTCCACATACATTCCTGCTTTTATAACATTTAATGGTATGTTTAGGGTCTTTCAAATCCATCTAATATAGCCTACATGAAGCACACCTTACTGATTTATTAAAGCTTTTATATTTGCTTATTAGCTATGCCAGGGAAAGGGTGTTTAAAATCAGGTAATTTCAGAGTTGGTCATAGTTTTTCTTTCCTTTAATAAGTATCTGAGGAAACCACCTTAAGAGGATTGGAGGAAGGGTTCACAGTGTCTGTGTTTTCAGTACATGTGTACTAGGCTCTGTCACCGTGGGCCTGTGGTGAGGCAGACTACATCCTGGTGACCAGGAAGCAAGGAGGGCCAGAGTACAGTGTCCCATTCCTCTAGCTTAAGCTCTACCTCCTTTCTAGTGCCTCTCAAAGTAGAATCGATCCCTCAGCACATGAGCCTGTAGACAATTCATATTCAAACTGTAATAGCAAATTATACTGATTTTTTTCTCCTTTTATCTTTGCAGGATCTACTGCAAGTGGCCATCTGCAAAACAAATCACAAAGTTCATAAAAGAA
>LOJH01029703.1:0-17340 GCA_001685095.1 Ellobius talpinus
GTTCAAGGCCAGCCTGGTCTACAAGAGCTAGTTCCAGGACAGGTAGGACTGTTACACAGGGAAACCCTGTTAAAAAAAACAAAACAAAATCTGCAAATGGCTGTGTGAAAATGCAGGGAGTGGGATTTCCAGGCTGCTGGAGACTCTCCATTCTGCTGTGTTGGGCCTCCCGGGTGCTAGGCAAGTGCTCTATCCCTGAGCCACAGCTGTAGCTGGTGTAGAATGGAATTCTTTAAGTGTGCATGGAACCTTTGGAGGGAGGCCAAGCTCCTGTAGCCAGGTTCCTGTTAGCCAGGGTTGTGCCCCGTCTGCTGTTGACTTTGCATTAGTTTAATATAGTTGAGCATGACTTTGAACTTCTGATCCTCCTGCCCCCACCTCCTGATGCTGAAATTACAGCCCTAGGCCTGCTATGGTTTTTTGTTTTGTTTTGTTTCGCTTTGTTTTGTTTGTTTTCTTTTGTTTTGGTGTTTTGAGGATGGTTCAAATTTTCCATGACCCTGAACTTCTGACCTTCCTGCTTCTACTTCTGATGATTATTGCATCCGTATCCATTTTTGTTTTCAGAGTTGAGGGTAGAATCCAGGGTTTTATGTATACATACGCCAATTGAGCTATATCCCCAGCCCTGGGACCAACGTTTGAAAAATGAAATAGAAAAGAATAGAAAATCCAAGGTTGCATCTGAGGACATCTTTTATTTGCTTTATATTATATGGCATGTAGATACTGGGTCATTGTATATTTCTGTTTTTAAACACTTATTGATGGTGTGGGAGAGCATGCATGTGATACAACATAGGTGTAGATGTCAGAGGACAACCTGTGTTGTTGTTTTTCCCTTTCTACTACTTTGGTCACTGGGTGCCTTTGGTCACTTAACTGTAAGTGCCTTTATCCGCCGAGCTGTCTCATCTGCCCACACTGCGTATTTATTACTGTGGATCACAGTAAATAAATTTACTTAAGTAATTTTGCAAAATCAAGGACCTTAAAGAATTACAAAGAATGTTTGCAGACTGGATCAGACTTTTTGTTACATTCCACGGTACCCTTGTCGCTCCACAAAGGTCTTTTTCCCCACAGACCACCAGGGAAACCACGAATGTGAAGCTTCTGGGCACCTTTACCTACGTGTATATCAAGGGAAATTCTTTTCCTTCCAGAGTTGGAGTGCAGGAGGATCTCAGGCATAGCTGAGTGAGGCACTCAAGGGACAGCTGCATAAACTAGATACCATTCCTCTTATCAGACTGCCTCATCTAGAAGGAGGTGCCTAGTCTTATAGCAACTTGATATGCCATGCCTGACTGATCCATGGAAGGCTGACTTGTAACTGAAAAGAAACAGTGGAAGAGGATGGGACAGGGTGGTGGTAGGTTCCTGAGCCACATTTTTGAGGTGACTTCTGCTGTGGTCTTGCCACTACAGCTTCATAGGTTTCAGGGTAGTGCATGATGATTAGAAACATTAGGTAGGAGTAGAGATAAAAAATAAACAAACAAACAAACCAAAAAACCCCAAAAACAAAACCACAGAGACAAAGGATAGTACTGGGAGGGCAACTCAGTTAATACTGAATGCTGAATTCATTCATATTTATTTTTCCTACATTTTAAAACCTGATACAAAAGGTAGAGGGAAGAAGGCAAAAGACTGCTTTAAAATGACACAAAGAAAAACCAGAATAGTTACTTGCTTCAGTACTTGAGACATAAAACTACTATTTCCTGATTAAAGTATTTCATGTACTAGGTAGGAATATGTAGTCAACATACCATAGACCAAGCATCCTGTAGGCAGCCAGTCCCTATTTCACACAAGAGCATGCTTGAATTCTCTGACCTTTGATCAGGGTGGAGCTAGATCCACCTCTATGGGCCATCTTAATGTCCAAAACACCAAGTAACCACAACCTACATCACTATATCTTGTTTTGTAGCCATACCTATTGTCAACAACTGTGAAAGAGCAAAAATAAGCTCAAATTCTCTGCCCTTCAGTCAAGGGGGAGTAGGCTCACATCTGTGTGTGTTCAGAGGGAGAAGGGAGGGTGTAGAGGAGGAACTGAGAAGAGTGAGGGAGGGGAATCTTTGATTGAAATGTAAAAAAAACAAAAATAAATAAATAAACAAAACAAAAAAGTGTAGCTGTCCTTGCATTTCCCAGTTTCTTCTCTGCCACAAGTCATTGACTTTGCTTTCATTTATATTTTTAGCAGGATCATAATTTCCATCCTAAAGGAAAATAAATGCCTGCTTTTAATAAATCATTTAATAACAATGTCTTTCGCTAACCTCTATCTCCAGGTGTACTTTTGTTAAGTTCCAATGTCATTTATTGATATGTTGACCACTTTTACATTAAAAAAATCCCTGCTTACAACCAATATAACTTAATGTCTACAAAGTCATACATCTTTGGATTTGAATCAAATCACAGACTTTCGAAAAGAGTAATCTTCCAACTTGTTCTATACATTAATGATTCCATATCCAAATACTCAACTAGTATTTGATCAAAATTATTGAGAACAAATTCATTTGTATGGAACATCTACAGAATTATTGCACCATTATTCCCTAATCAATTTAGTATCCCAAGTATTTTACATAGAATTTACTTTGTGTGGAGTATTACAGGTTTTCTCTAAGTTAAACATTAAAAGATTTAATATTCATACATTAAAATTATATGCCATAGGAACAGTAAGGTTTTGTTTTTACAAAATGTCATGTTTTTAATTTCTAGCTTAAGAAAATATTCTTGATTTTAAACTATTTTATGTTGAATATTTCTACAATTTTAAATCAATTTACATCATCATTTTTTGTTTCAAACATTTGTGTAAATGGATTTATTCATTCACTCAACAAAGATTGATTAACATCAATAGTTCAGACTAGGCATAGAACAAAACACACTAACTGTATTCAAATGATGGGGAAGGAGACTCTAAAGTATGAAAGAACAAGCAGTCAATATAACTCTGTAACTATGACACAGTAATGATATAAAGATACAATGTACTTTGGGAAAAATATAGAGAGTATGATAAGATGCCATGCTTTCAAAGTTGGAAGCATTTACTATCTCTTCTATGCATATTTGAAAAATAGACTTGTTTATTCTTTATTTATTGAATGTTATTGGTTTCATTTTATTAAGAATTTTCTATACAACATATTTTAATCATGTTTTCTCCTCTCCCAACTCCTCCTATCACTCATCCTTGCCATTTCTCTGTCTTTCTCTCTTTGTCTCTCACACAATGGTCTCAAAACCAAAATAAATAAATAAATAAATAACTGAGAAAAATGTCAAAATGAAACAAAAAGCCCACAAACAAAAAATTTAATTCATTTTGTTTTGGCAAAGTACTCCTGAGTATGGAAATTGAAATATCAGTAATATATCAAATGTCTGCCCATTGAGGAAAATTGTTTTCCCCTTGCCATCACATATCATTTGCAGAAGATTTCTCGGTTAAGAATGAAGCTTTATATCAACTTCTATTTACCAGTGCAGGGATTTTGATCTAGTTTGAACTTATACATGTCTTGTGAGTTCAAATGTGTATTATTCCTTTGGTATCAGGAAGACAGTTTTCATTGAGTCACCCACCAACTTTGTCTTTTACAATCCTTTATGTAGATGCCTGATCTTGGATGTGAGTTGTTTGATAAAAAACATCCCAATTAAGGCTGAATATTTCCAAGTCTATTTTCTTTAATCTGTCCAATTGTGTGTATCTGTGTTAATTACAGCCTTCTGTTAAAAGAAACTTCTTTGATCAGCATTATGAAATCCAATAAACAATGGGAATAGCAATAATCATTAGGTATCATTGTGTTGTTGCATTTCTTTAGCATAATAATAGTAGGCTTTCCTCTTTGGCCCATGATCTTTCCAGTCTCAGGTTCTTGGATACTTTAGCAGTGTTGTCATACATTCCATCTCATGGAATTGGCCTTAAATCCAATAAAAACATGGTTGGTTGCTCTATAACATTTGTGCCACTATTGCATCAGTTCATCTTGCAGGTATGCCACAGTGATGGGTCACAGGATTT
Source organism: Ellobius talpinus (assembly GCA_001685095.1). Taxonomy (NCBI): domain Eukaryota; kingdom Metazoa; phylum Chordata; class Mammalia; order Rodentia; family Cricetidae; genus Ellobius; species Ellobius talpinus. The sequence goes on from LOJH01029703.1 coordinate 4,073, forward strand.
GTAGCTAGTTGATATTAATGATTACTTTTCTTCTCCAGAAGCATGAAAAGTACCCACCTGCACCAAGAATGCTATTCTGTAAGGGTAACACTTCTAGTTGGGCACCAGCTCCTTTTCTACATGTTCAATGGCATAAGTTTATGATATGTTTAGCAACAGGGCATTGCTCTCAATTTGTGGTGCCTATTGTATACAATAGTATTGGCATTATCCTGTGATGATCAGGTTAGGAGGGACTCTAAATAACACCTTTACCCAAAGACTTAACAAGATGCTAGCAAATTTTGGTACTAGGAGTTTAATTTAGTGGCATAAAGTGTCTAGTGGAGACATTTTCTTCATTGTAATATGGTGACTCTTTTAAATTACATTCATATATGTTTACATTCTCTTAAGCTTCTACCAATATAGGCTTCCATATGACTTGTCAAAAGTCCTTTTTGAAGAGTTAGCTGTTCCTTCTTCTGTTTCTTCCTTTACCTAGCATCCCATTCCCCTCTGCATTTTATCTTCTACATACCTATTGACATCTAATTTTTGACAAAGAAGCCCAAAATATACATTGGAGAAAAGACAGCATCTTCAAGAAATGGTCTTAGTCCAACTTGAAAACTTCATATAGAAGAATGAAAATAGACACATATCTATTTTTTGTGCAAAACTTAACTTCAAATGGGTCAGAGAGTTCAGTGTAAGACCAGACATCCTAAATATAATAGAGCAAGTAGAGAATAGACTTGACTCATTGCTGTAGAAATTACTTTCTGAACAAAAGCAATGGCAAAACTAAAAAGCTTCTAAAAACAATGGATACCACCATTTGTGCAAATAGGGAAATATTTACCAATTTTATATCTGTCAGATAATTATCATCAAGAATATATAAAGAAGGAAAAAGACTAAGCATCAAGGAAACAATTCAATTCAAAATGTGTTACAGAACTCTACAGAAAGTAAAAGATGAAACACAAATGTGTGAGAGACACTTTAGAAAAGTTTAAAATACTTAGCCATCATGCAAATGCAAATAAAAACTCCTTTCAGATTTCAACTTACCCTAATCACAATGACAAAGATTATTAAAACAACTCACGGCATATGCTTCAAAAAGTACAGGAAGGAGGACCACTTTTCTACTGATAGTGGGAGTTCAAACCAGTGTAGTCACTATGAAAGTTAGTGTGGAGGAGGTTCTCAAATAGTTAAGAATGAGTCAATTATCACTAGGGCATATATGAAAAGACTTGACATCATTCTAGAGTTATATGTATTGATTCACATTTAGAGCTGCTCTATTCAAAATAGCTAAATATTAGAAATAGCTTAGCTATCAATAAACTGCTGAATGGATAGTGATAGATACAAATGGATATAAAACAAAATATTATTCAGTTCTTAAGAAAAAAATGAAATTAGCAGGTAGATTGATGAAGGTTGAAACAATGCCAAGTGAGATAACCCAGACTCGGAAAGACAAATATTGCATATCTTCTTTTATATTTTAATGTAGTTTTTAAATTTTAGGTATTTTTTTCAATTAGAATAACCACAGAGATTAGATAGCTAGTAAGGATTAAGGAGGAGTGGAGCTCTTCAAAAAACTATAGATTATAGTGTTATGAAGAGATAAAAGGAGGTGCTGGAAAAAAGGGGTTGCTGGAGAGATGACTCAGAGTTTAAGAGCACTGTCTGCTTTTCTGGAGGTCCTGAGTTCAATTCCCAGCAGCCACATGATGGCTCACACCCATCTGTAATGAGATATGGTACCCCAGGACACTGTGTACATAATAAATAAATCTTGAAAAAAGAGATAAAAGGGAAATTGTTGTTTACATGTCTGTCTATCTTTTATTTATATAGTGAAAGTGAAAGGCAATATCTACATTAATCTTACTAAATATCTGTTAGGTTAATGAATAAAACAGTTATATATATATTCATATATGTGGGTATACATACATAGTTAATGTTGTCATTATATACTTGAATTTAATTAATTCATTATTTTAAAAAAAACAGTTTCTTTTATAAAAAAAACACTAATTTCCCCCTTACCTTTTTGTCCTCAAAGTTTTCATTATGAATTAATGAATTAAGAGAGGGGAAATGCCAATTAATTTGTATTTCTATGATTGTACAAACTCATCCTTCAAAATCATATTTGGCAAATTCCATTTTCTGAGCACTTGTAACTGGTTAAAATAAATAGAACACTTTTATGGCCACCATTTCAATTAAGTTAACCTGACCAATTTAGGACTTAATAGATGCACTAGTTTCACAAATTGTGGTTTCTGTTCCTATGGGCATTTTGCTCTGCTTATTTATTCAGCTTAGATTTGTAAGAATAGCTGTCTTCAAGCCTGCTCTTCTTAAAATACATATGTCTCTTGGGAATACAAACTCCAAAGCTTTCATATACATAATCCTTCATTTTCTCTTCAAACACGAGTATTCTGGTCATATTTTACCATTAATATAATATATGACCACCCTCATTTGTATAATGACAGATCTCTAAATCATCTACTAACGGAGTACATCTTTGAACTTCTCAGAATTTGTCACAAAGATCCAAATTACTAGAGAACCACTATTTCAAAGAACATTACTTATATTGTCAGCTTCATTCCTTCTTGGCTCCCCAGAAACAATGGCTATTACTGCATCTTATAGAATTACACAGGTCATATGTCATTTACATTGTGGATGCTATTGATCTTGCTTGCTATCTCTCTAATATTAAATGCAGTTTCTACTGTTCTTTCTACCTTAGTATGATTAAGAAGGCAATTATAACTGGCAGGAAGTGCATATCAAATCATGACAGAGAATTTAGAATTCTCTTTGTTGTTCTTGGGGAATACTGAGATCATTTTTTCATTAAAAAGCAATTTGTCAATTGAAGGTGAGCTTTGTAAGCCATCATAGTTGCATATGAATAAATAAGGAAATGGCTTTCATCACATATTCCTGCAGTTTCATGAAACCTGGGACTTATATAGGAATATAGAACTACAGTATTGTAAGCTGTTTTAAAAACACCCATTGCTTTTTGTTCCCTTAGATTTTGACCTCAACTGTTAAAGAAAAAAACAGACATATCAAACTGCCACTTCATAGTAGTGTTTTGTGTTTACCATTTACTTATATAGTACGTGAGCTGTGTACATGTGTCATAGTGTAGATGTACAGTCACCTGACAACTTATAGGAACCAGTTATCTCCACCTACCATGTGGATTCTTAGGATTCTCAGATCTCCATGCTGGGTAGCAAATGCAAGTACCCTCTGTGCCATCTCTCCAGACATATATGAGCATTCTTGAGAAATCTTCCCATTCATTACCTACCTAAGTTGTCCAAGCTGGTGTTTGATACCTCCCATATACTACATGGTGAACTGATTTCTTCTGATCTGCCAAAGTGGAATTAGACATTATAATAACATACTTTTACCATGATTATTTTAAAATAAAAAATAAATGCCATTTAAATAAGCTGTCCGTATTCAAAAGTAAAAGTCATACTTATCAGATAGATTGTCCAAGTACAGTTATTTGAAATTACTTATTTACCTTGAGTCTTTTGGCCACTGTTCTTAGAAGCTTACTATATTTCCCTAATATATTGGTTGATTACTTTTCTTCTTTGAGAATTTCACAAAATATATTATTAACCAATTCTTTCCTGTCTTCTAATTGATCCTAAACTATCCCTTACACATTCTATTTCATTCTCTCTCAAAAAATACATAAGAAAACCATGGAATCAAATTTGTGTTGCTCAAAATAAAATATTCCTGAGCATGAGACATTCCCTGGAGTATGGTCGATATACCATTTGTCATTCCACTGAAGAAACCTGATACTCCACTCTTCCAATAGCTATCATTCACATATAAGGTCTTAGCTAGCAGTGGATTTTGTGCCTATGCTTATAATTTGTCTGCTTGAGCTTGTATCATTTCAATGTTGTGAGTTCATGTATGGATCTTCCCTTTTGTGTCAGAAAGATTCTGTTTCCTTAAAATTGTTAACCATCTCTGATTCTCATAATATTTCTGCCTCTTCTACTTCTTCCACTTAGATTTCTGAGCCTTGAGGGGACAGCTTTGAAAAAGAAATCCCATTGAGGACCGAGCACAACAAAAATTCTCACTCTCTGTAATTTGCTCAGTTTGAGTCCCTGTGTTTATTATTATATATTTAAGAAGTTTTTCCAATGGGGTGAACTATACACTGAAAAAACCTTGAAGCTCTTTTAAGAGGTCCACCACCAAACACTTAAATAGTGTTTATGAATAGGCAACAGCATGCTTTTTTGTGGTGGCAGGAACCTTGAAAATGTATAGAGTTGTGGCAATAAACATGACTCCTGCCAATACCTCTGCATGAAGCTGGACTCTTAGAAAGCTGAGGAATGGGGTAAATCAAGATGTCAAAGCCATGGCACTAATCCTAGCCAAAATTGCTTAGCAAATCAGAGACTCATGGGATCAGAAAAAGAGAGATACACAGTAAAAATAATTTCAGAAGAAATAATTCTCTAAACAGTTTGCAGTGTGTTTAAGAGTATATATAGTCTTGGGAGAGAAAAGAAAAAGGATAAAGTACTTAAGAGAAAGAAAGAAAAAAGAAAGGAAGAAAGGAAGGAAGAAAGTAGTTGTGTTTGGTGGCACACACCTTTAATCCCAGCACTTGGGAGACAGAGGCAAGTGAATCTCTGTGAGTTCAAGGACAGCTTGGCCTACAGAGTGAGCTCTAGGATAGTCAAAGATACACAGAGAAACCCTGTGTCTAAAAACCAAATATTAAAAATAAAAATAAAAGAAATAAAGTTTAAAATAAAGCCACATAAAGATGAAAAATATACAGAGAATCTGGATACTGTATGTTATTGTTTTGTCTTTGAATGGTTTGATGGCTGAGGAAGGAACAACAGCTGCTAAAAGACACTTGACAATAAATGCTGCTGGTTTAATATAATGCATATATTTTGAAAATGCTTCGACTTCAAAATTTATGTCAAAAGATATGTTACGTTGGAGAACAGGTTTTGCTTTTGTTTCCATAGGAAATAAGATTGTGGGTTTATTCTGGGTTAAGGAAAATCAGGTCTGATCAAGGAAGACACCCTTTATAAATCTCTAATAGAAGCAGATGACCCAGATGATCCAACATTTCAAATGTGAGTGCCACATGTTTTACTTCTATGCATATCTTTCCATGCTGGCAATTGTCTGATTCAAAGGACTGGTGATTGTGTGCATTCTTTGCCAGCTTGCATAATATTTTTAGGAATCATAGATGCTAGGATATAGGGAAAGAGCTTTAAGGTGAAATCTAGTAGAGTCATCTGAGCCCTGTGTCCTAAGTAGGTAGTTTCTTTTGTAAAAGAGATCTAGCATTAATCCAGAAGAGGCAAATAAGGGTACATCTGTAATCTATATTGTTTTAGGAATCACTGGACATCCCTGTTCTCCTTTGAAGGGAAGGAAGATTATTGTGCCTGGTACATGGATTTTGTTATTCTATGCTTCTTTCTTAACTCTGTGACTCAATTCCCCTTAAGATATATATGTATATATATAATTTGATTTGGTTTTATGCAAATATAAAATAATGTGATTCTCTAAGCCTTTATAAAACAGCCTTGCTTTTTCTTGTCCCTTGTTCTGACCTCCATCCCTCTTCCCTAGTTGGATTCTCTTCCTAGTTGTTCTGTTTTCCACTTTATAACACTTGAATCCTTCTAGTCACCTCAAATTTGCCCATTGCCAATTTTTTCTTTCAGGTTGCTCCATATTGTATATTCAGCATGAGGATTTTGAACTAAGAACCCCAGATGAGAGGGTACACATGATGTTTGTCTTTCTGGGTCTTGATTGTATAATTCAATATAATCTTTTCTAGGTCCATTGATTTGCCTAAAAATTTCCATATGCATACTAAATGAAAAGAGAAATAAAAAAGGAAGGAAATAAATGTTCCTAGGTATAGTGAAAGAGAAAAGTTTGATAATGAGGTAGAGCTTAGCCAGAAGCAGGGACATCTGGGAGAGTCCAAGGTGAGGATAATACTAAGCTGGGCCATGTGACAAGAGAGAGAGGGGAGAGGAGAGAGTTAAAAGACCAAGAGGCTACAGGATAAAGGACAGACAAAAAGGAATAAGTAACCACAATGACTGGAATATATTGGGAAGGACATCTTGGGAAACAGCAGCTCAGACCCATGGCTGGAGAAGTTTAGGGTAAGGAGTGGAGTATGCCAGATATATCTGGAAACCTGTAGGAACTGAGTTATCTAGGAAAACCTCACAGTCAGGTCTATTTTGATATTTTAAATAGGTATCTCACTTAGTCATTTGTCCAAGGTTTGAGACTAACACACACAAAAAGAAAAGGACTTGAAGTATGTATTCATATCTTTGCACACACACACACATGTAATATATTTATTACCAAAGAAAAAGAAACTATCAACTTGAGGGAGATCACACTGCGAATTCAGAGTTAACATCTGCATTAATTAAATAAAATTAACCTTTGTTGGAGACCAGCTTTGACAAAAATACCACTTACCAGGGTAGGGGCATGGGGATCAGAAAAATAGTAAAGAAGATGAAGATGCATGTAAAACAATAAAACAGAAACATAGGACAGTATCGGGAGGGAGTTCCAGTGAATATTGAAACTTGACTGTATTTAATTTTCCATACACCTTTATACTTCAGTACAACATAAAAAAGAAGGCTTTTGACTACTTTAACATAATACAAAGGACAACACGAAAACCTGATTGCTTCAGTACTTTGAGCCATAAAGCCATTAATCTATTCTTTAGCATTCTGTTGTTTAGGCAGTGAACCCACTCTAGACCAAATAGCCTGAAGGCTGCCATGTTCTATGCCAAACCTCCTGTTCAAAAGAAGTAGCGGACATACGCTTGCATATCCTGACCATCAGTCAGGGTGGAGTGGATCTACTTGTATGAGTCATCTTAATGTCAAAAGAACCAAGAAACCACATCCAGGGATCCAGGGTCAGGATGTGTAGTCGTGGTTGTGAACAATTTTGAGCAACCTCAAACTCTTTAACCTTCAGACAAGGTAGAAACAGGCTCACATTTTTGGGCCTCCACAAACCTTTGGTCAAGAGGCTAAGTTATCAACTAATTGACAGAAAGTAATCATAGAGCATCAAAGGGCATCTGAAAGAGATAGGGAGATGCACTGGAATTAGTAGGGAGGGATTTTGAGTGGTGGGGCTTTTTGTTTTAGTGGAGTGAAAGCACATGCATTTTTGGAGATACCAACAATGAGAGAAGGCTAGCTTTGACCCAGCCTTGTATTCTAAAGTTTTATTTATAAATAGAACAATAAAGATTTAGTTAAAGCTTCCTTTAGCGGCAGAGACAGAGCCAGTTCCTGTGGGAATAGAATTCCCACCAGGGTATAGCCCAACTTTTTGGGCTACTGCCAAGAAGCAGACCAGTAACTGCAAAGTTGTAATTGCTGGCTGAAATTGTAGTGGATTAAGGTACAGCCACTGTGTGGAAGTAAAAAGAAGAGATGTCTGGGAGGGGTTAAAGGAAAAGTAGTTGGAAGTGTGTGAGGGCTAAAGTTAACCTGTAAGCCTACATGCCCAAGGACAAATGACTTCTGAAATGCTGGGACTGTTTGATGCTCATGTAAGATAACAAGACACATGTTTTCTTTTCAATAAAGAAGGTTGGCTGCCTGTGTGCATTGATTGTGCATGGTCACATGTAGGCTGGAGGTTAAGTAGGCAGGAAGTATATCAGGATGTTTGCTTGCTCTTGATTAGGCAAAAGTGCAAAGAAGGGTTTTTCTTTATGAGCATCTGAGTAACATTATTTAGTACCATTCTCTAGGTAAGGTCCTGGCCAGTGTCCATGTTCTTGTCCAGTATTAAATAAAGCTTGATCTACTTGTACAATTTTGGATTTGCTTTTTCTCCTTGCAATTTTCAGGTTTATCAGGGGCTGGACGTGGGAAATAAGAGGAAGTAATATACTTCTTTTTAATTTCAAGTCATATTAAAAAAAATTATAGTCATAAAATTTACAATTAAAATGTGGAAAAAGAAATACAATGTACCTCTAAATCCTGCAATCTGGCAAATGCTAGTATCTCTCTTCTTCATAGAACAGCTTGAGGATGAGATTTATTTCCTAATACAAGAGAAAGTTTCGTTGCCTTTGTTAACTGAAGAAAAGTTGATAGAGTGTGCATTGCCCAATCATTGGTTTTAGGCCCAAGGAAAGAGTTTGAGTTTGAATGAAGTATCCTTTTTAGCTTTTCTGTTTCTGTGATAAAATATAATATACAAAAGCAATTTGGGGTTGAAAGGGTTTATTTGGCTTATAGGTTACAGTTCATCATCAAGAATTTGTAGCAGAAACCATGGAGGAATGCTGTTTACAGGGTGGCTCCCAGGCTCAAATGTAACTACCAATCTCATACAGCCAAAGCTGATCTTCCTGGGGACTGGGTCACTTACATCAGCTAGCAATCAAAAACATAACCTACAGACTTGCCATAGGCCTTTACAGTGGGGGCAATTCCTCAACCGAGGCTATCTCTTCCTAGCAATGGCAAAACTAACTTTCAGAGAATATTTTCTTAAATCATCATCATGAGAATAGGTTCATCGTACTGTTATTTTTTCCTAAGAATTCCATAAGAATTATATGTTGATCATCCTAAACACTAAACATACAAACTGAAAGGGGGAAACAGCCAACTTGTGAAATTCCTATACAATTTATACCGAATTTTGTTTTCTAGTATTATAGTGACTATTTTCTACATTAGCTCACATTAAAAAATACCTTTTTAAGAAGATTAATTAGACTCTTCTTTATGGTATTGTATTACCAAGGTCTTAAGGGAACGAGTTCAATTAGCAGATAATTGCTATAGCCTTAGGAAGATCAGACAGTGGTTTTGATTAAAGCAGAAGAGGGTCAGTCTGGAAGGATTACAGGACATTTATTTAAAACTTCACAGAAGAAAATGATCATGGCATGATAAATTGCTCAAAGAGGGGTGTGTAGAAAGAACAACAGACAAAGTTCATCAGAGTCATCTACAATTGAACAACTCATTCTAATGCCAATTTAAGTTTAGGTGCTTAATACAATTATTATTAGTTCAGTATTGGTACATTTTCATAAGAAAAAATGACAAAATTAGCAAAAACACTACATTTGGGGGAGATAACTGGCTTAATTATGCAAACACAGTAGCTAGATATATCTATATTTTTAGAGTTAGTGGTCAGGAAAGGGAAATTGGTTATTGCAAAATTTTCACTTAGAAAATTGAAATATTTTCATATTAGTTTAAGTCTTATACTTTGTTCTAAAGCTATTGATCAACATTGTATCTCAGACCTATAATACTGATTTATTTTATTAAAGTTAACATAAAAATATAAAGTAATATCATCAGTACCTGAACATTTAATAGAATATCTATTATTTCTAAATGTTTAAGAATAGAACAACAGAGAAAAATTGATCAAGCATAATCAAGTTTTAAAAAATTTAAATAATTGTGATCTAATTTTCGTAGACATTTTCATTCATTTTGCTTTATTTGGGCTTTTGTCTTTATCATATATATATTAATGTAATATATATATATATATATATATAACATTAATAATTTTGTGAGTGGGTATTGTGTGTGTTTTATTTTTTGTTTGATTACTTTTCTTTGTATATTTATTTTTAAAGAGAGAGAAAGGGCATGGAGTTGCATGGGTGGGGATGTAGGAAAGATCTGGGAAGAGTTTGGGAAAAGCGGTAAAAGAAAAAATGCTTTGAACAATAAAAGACATAGTAGCATAAAATATAATGAAAAGCTAAAACTGGGGTTAATACTTAGAGCAGAGATTCATTTCGAAATGTAGACAATGCAACTGTAAGTAAATCAACTACGCAGGGCTCATAGGCGTTCACAAAGATTGAAGAAGCAATCATGGAGTCTGCATTGGTCTGTGTAGGATGTGTGTGTGTGTGTGTGTTTATGTTGTGGTTGTTTAGTGTGTGGATTTTGAGAGACTCCTAACAGTGAGGGAGTATCTCTGACTCTTTTGTCTACTCTTAGGACCCTTTTCTTCCTACTGAGTTGCCTCATGCAGCCTTGATATGAGGGTTTGAACCAAGTTCTATTGCAGTTTGTTCTGAGTTTGGTTGACAGACCTTGAAAGTCTGTTCTCTTCTGAAGGGAAATGGAGAAGTGGATATGGGGAGGTGGAAGGCAAGGGAGCACAAGCAGGAAGAAGGGAGGCGAATCTGCACCTGGGATGTATTGCATGAGAGAAAAATAAAAAATTAAGCAAGCGGAATATTTAATCTAATTTAGTTTTATGCTGAAAAATCACAAAGGATTTCATAAATAAGAAAAACAGCAATAAGTATCATATATCCTCATTCTATTGGATGTGTGATGATGAAGATTTCTCAATGTGATATTCTAGAGTTCATTGCATTGGCTCATGTTGATTATGGGGTGGAAGGTAAAGTTTTTTTCTTTGTTTGGATGCAGAAGGCTTTAAATATACTTAAAATTATTTTTTTTAATTTTAAACATGAGTGAATGAGTTTTCATAACTCATTTTTGAACAGGAGTTATGGGACATATCAGTTTTGGCACTTCTATCATTCAGAGTAAGCCATGAAAAGTATTTTCTGATGGGAAACTTGGTGCCATAAGTTTGTTATTTCTAGCAGCACCCCATCTTCTTGGTTGAATGATCTTCACCATAATAATAATTATTTAAGCATGATTTATTTTGTTGTAATGACATTCCATGTATTTTTTCTTTTCTTTTATAATTATGTGCTGATAAATATAAGTTGTAATAAAAGACTGTCATTATGACCTATTTATTTTGTTAACTAACTTAGTTATAGTTTCTTTAAGAAGAATATTAATACATATTTTCTTATTTCATTGTTAAAAGTAACATTCATACTTAAAATATGGTGGTCTTCAGAAATTAAGGAGACCATATTATAGGGTGTATATAATAATAGTAATAATAATGAATAATGACATTCAAATGGAGTTTAAAACAAAAATGTATTAATGACACAAAATTGCGTGCAAATAAAAACTAATTTGAGTATATTACAATTTTATTTTGATTATATTTTAACATGCTCTTACATTACATTACCTATCAAAAGTCATATGCATTAAACAAGATAGCACCTAAGAATTTTACACCTAAAATGAATTGTTGTTAGAAGCTTTTCAATATTTCTTTCTTTTCAAAATCAAAATAAACTATCATTTTTGATTTTACATACCAGTCCCAGTTCTCAGTCCCCCCTCTCCTCCCATTTTCTCCAGCTACCTCCATCCCACACCCCATCCACTCCTCAGAGAGGGAAAGGCACATCACTTTGGATAAAGTCCAAGGCACTCCTAACTATATCTAGGCTGAGCAAGGTATCCATTCGTAGAGAATGGGTTCCCAAAAACCCAGTATAAGTAACAGGAATAAGTACTGGAGTCACTGCCAGTGGCCCCACAGTCTGCCCAGCTATACAACTGTCACCCACATTCAGAGGGTCCAGCTTGGTCCTATGCTGGTTCTTTCCCTTTTTAGCTGAAGTTGTTGAGCTCCCATTAGGTCAGCTAAACTGTTTTTTTGGGTGTCACCATCATGGTCTTGACCAGTTTACTCATATTCTCACTCCTCCCCCTCTTCAACTGGACTTTGGGAGCTCAGTCCAGCACCTCGCTGCAGGTATCTCTGCCTTTGTTTCCATCAGCTGCTGGATGAAGGTTCTATGGTGACATTTAAGGCCTCAATCTAACTACAGGGCATAGTCAGTTCAGACACCCTCTCCACTATTGCTTAGGGTCTTAGCTGGGGTCATCCTTGTGGATTCCTGGGAATTTCTCTATTGCCAGGTTTCTTGCTCGCCCCACAATGGCTCCCTCAGTCAAAATATTTTCCCTTGCTCTCCATCTCTGTCTTTCTTCTATCTCAACTGTCCCATTCCCTCAAGTTCTCCTCTACCCTTTCCTTCTCCTTTCCTCTTCCCCCTCCACCCTCTCTTGTCCCCTACCTCCATGCTCCCAATTGTGTCAGGCGATCTTGTCTATTTCCCATTTCCAGGTATTGCTCTTAGGGTTTACCTTATTTAGCTTTTCTAGGGGCACGGACTATGAAGGGATATTATACTTTGCTTTACAGTTAGTATCCTCTTATGAGTGACTGCATACCATGTTCACCTTAATTTGCATGCAAATTTCAAGATGTCATTGGTTTCTACTGCTGAGTAGTTCTCCACTGTGTACATTTTCTTTATCCATTCTTTAGTTGAAGATTATTTATATTGTTTCTAGGTTCTAGCTATTACAAATAATGCTAATATGAATATAGTTGAACAGATGTCCTTGGAGTATGATTGAGCATCCTTTGGGTATATGCCCCAGAGTGGTATTTCTGTGTCCTGAGGTAGGTTGATTCCCAATTTTCTAATAAACCATCTTCATACTGATTTCCAGAGTGGTTGTACAAGTTTATATTTCCAATAGCAATGGGCTATTGGGGACCACTCCACTATATGAGCATTTTGTTTTATATTTTTTATGAAAGCTGATCTTCCCTCTACAAGATGCCATGTTCTTAATGTCTTATCAGTACCAACAGATAGGGCCAGCTTGCCAGACGGGTGGATAGAAAGGAAAGTCACATGACCTTTGTGAGCTTTAATAGACTTCAGGCATTCCCATATCTTTGCAACCCAGAAACAGATGAGTCCATCTTCTGCACCACTAATTAAGTGCCGACTGCCAAAGAATTTCAGGCAAATTACAATGCCATTGTGGTGCAGCAGAGCCACATGCTCTACCCTCCTTTTCATGTCGTAATTCTGGGAGACAACATCCCCTCTCCCAACAAAGTTTGTCCTCAGGGTTAGGGACATTATTTAGGGGTTGATTATAATTGGTATAAGGTTGGGGGTTGGGGGAAATTTTATAGGCTCAGGGATCTCTTTGACAAAAAAAGGGAAAATTGGATGGGATAATAGATTATTATGAGCTTACTCAACTAATAATAATAGTGAGGAATAGAGTGAATACCTGTGAGTTATTATAGAAAATTACATTGGCATAAATTCTTATATATTTATACAAAGCTAAATTATATTGAATATTGTATACATGCATGCTTCTACCTCTGCTTAAAATATTTTTTATATATTGATATATATTTAT
>LOJH01029704.1:0-15127 GCA_001685095.1 Ellobius talpinus
TATGCTATAGAGATTTGCATTGGTATGAATCTTGGTTTATTGACACAAATTTAAGGTTAATTTTGTTATATGTATGTTTCTGCTCTTGATTAAGGTATTGTGTTTGTGTGGTTCATTTAAAAATGTATTGTATGATTAAGAAATATAGGGTAGTACATAATCATCTATAATAGTCAAGTTTGTAGTCATGTTAGTTAGGTTTTCTAGATATAAAGAGATATATTTAAGTTAGATAGGTATTCTTCAAATCTTCCAGAGCTCTTCAGAATATGGCATTTAAAATTTTTTAAGAACTTAGGACTTTTCATGACAATGAGACACATCTGCTCCTGGAGAAAGAAGGCAGAGTCAGTGAGACACCATGGAGCTGCCAGATGAGAAAGATGCAAGCCACCAGTCAAAACCTTGCTGGTAGAGCCTCATGGTAAAATATAAAATAATAGAAGTGGGTTAATTTAATATGTAAGAACTTGCTAGAAATACACTAGAGTCATTGGTCAAGATGTGTTTTAAATAATACAGTTTCTATGTGATTATTTAAGGTCTGAGCTGCTGGGGAGTCAGGAAATGAACCAGCAGCTTCATACAACACATACTAAACCTGTGCAGTTTCTTCTTGCCAGTGTTCCCTAAACAACTATAATAGTATGACAACTATTTGCATAGATGTTGTACTATATTGGGTTTTATGGGAAATCTAGAGATGATTTTAAATATATAGGAATTATATCTCAGAACCTCAGATAGGTTCTATGCAAATATTACCCTTTGGGTATCATAAAGGGCTTGACTAGCCACAGATTTTTTTCTAAACATTTTTTTATTGATTCTTTGAGACTTTCACATTATACATCCCAACTCCACTCATTTCCCAGTCCTTTCAAATCTTCCATCCACCCTTGTAACCTCCCCACCTAAAGAAAATAAAAAATTAAAATTAAAAAAGAAAAGAGTCTTACCAAGCCCTCTGGGCAACGACCTGCTCCTCTGTCAATCGCAACCTTCTCTCATACCTCACAGCTGCCACATCTCTGGTCCTATCCTGTAACCCCTCTGCCTTTCCCGCCTCTCTATCACATGTTCATTCATCATAGTCATTCATCGTAGTGGCCATGAGACCTGTGGTGTGTCACGCCACACGCCCTTTTGCCCAAACAGCTTTACTTGCAAATGTTCGTTGCAGTGAGTCCTTGGTCTGGTTCAAGGCTTCTGGCCTCTGCTACCCTATCGGTTCTGGACCCTCACCGAAACTCCTCTCAGACAGCCTGCTATTGCCCAGAGTCACGGAGATCCTGTGCCTATGGTTCAGTAGGACTGGCCCCTTCACACCCTCCAGCTGTTCATGGATGGGGTAGATGTTGGTGTAGGACAACTCAAGGCCCTGGGTCTGGGCCTGGGTGGTAGCTGAGTCGGTCAACCCAGGGCCTCCTCTGGGCCTCACCCTGCCCCTGCAAGGGGTGGGGTCAGCTCTCCCATGGCCATACCACAGATTTTGATACTCAAAGGTGGGTGTCTTGGAACCCATAGACTCTAAGGGCCAACTGTGCATCTTACAAATTAACTTCTCAACATAGTTTAGTAGACTGTGATGTGACAAGCACACAATAAAAATGGTTCCATTTTTTGTTTCTTGTTTTAGATTTTAAAAACGTTCTCATACTCCATATTCACTCGACTGATGTTTGAACATTTCATTCCCAATATGTGATAGAACTCTTACTGAAATCAGCAAGGAACTTTAACAAATGACCAGCTTTTGTATGCAAAATTACTTTCATATAAAATCAATCAGCAATGTTTCCATATTCACTTCAATGGCAGTAGCTGCCCTTGTGATACTATTACCTTTTATCTAATGAATGTCGAATACCCTACTTCCTTTTGTCAAACAACGAAACAAAACAGAAGCACGGCAGATTTGAAGACCACTGCGAGTGAAGGAGCCAGCCCTGACTACAGTAGACACTGGGAACACAGGGCACAAGTGTTACCTTCTCAACAGCCCTTTCCCCTGTGATGCAATACTGAAGCAAAAAGGTCAGAGCGAGAAGGCAATCACTTACTTTTGGAGCTGGTAAACAAATAGCAAAACCAAGATGTCATGAGGCTTTAGCTGCGAGTGAAGTCTTGCCAGGAGAACCAATGCCACTAAATACTAAAGGCAAGAGACCACCAATGAGACGGCGCCAACTTCTATCCTGACAAAGCAGCTGCTGTACACAGAACAACTGGGGTGAACTTGTGACAAACAGATGCCAATGGAACACCCACGCCTTTCTGCAGTGATGTGGGTGGCAACAGCTTCAGAAGCAGGGCATGCGTCTGACTTTCCAGGCTCATAGGTCATCATCTTCTCATCAGTAGAATGACTATATTTCAAAATGTGTGTTTCAGGACTTAACTTCTGCACATGTCACTGCATATGTATACATATGTGTTCACTGGCCCACTCATGTGAGATGTACCCCTTATAGAAATGTTTATTGTCTTTTCAGCTTGAACATAAAATGGTATATTCATAATGTATATATAAATTTACCACGTTTTTAAGTTAGAAGATAAAGCAAAATAATGACCACATTACAAATATTTGTAATTTCACTTGCCTTAACATTTTCTGGCAACGGTTTGTTCTGGGTCAATCCCACAGCAATCAAAGCTGTCACGGCCAAGAGAGAGAAGACACTGAGGATGATCAGGATGTTTTTGGAGCAAAATCTCTTCACCTTAGAATCTAAAATGGAAACAAAACATGAGTAAGAAATCAATAAACAATGAGTTTCCTTTGCTTTTTGTCTGGTTTTATTATGACTATCTAGAAACACCAGAGACATTAATATGAAGCCCTATTTGTATCCACAAGATAGTTGCAAATAATTGGAAATAATTGAAGAATAAGAAGGTTTTTTTTGTTTTGTTTTGTTTCTGTACTATGAGGACCAAACCAAGCTGGTGGTACGGGAGAAAGAATGGGTAAAACTGGTGTGGAATGAGGAAGAGTATCATAGCTGCCTCATTTAATGGATCTGGTGTGCCTATAAAAGATAAGTAACACCTAACAGAAGACAGAATCGCCCTCTTTATTCTTAAAATAAACACATACACAAAAAATATTTAATTTGCTAAAAAAAAGACAACAATCATATGTACACCATCAAACATCAAATCCCACCACTGCAGAGCATGTTCTGGCTTGACACGCCTTTTGGATGCCATCACCTTTATATGGTAAGCTGGCAATCAGCTTAAGACCGAGGGCTTTTGAACTCTTTCAACTGTCATTCCACTAGCTAACCCATTCTGGTTTCAGTCATACCCTAGCAAAGGAAGTTTTCAAAGCTCCACTAGAAGAATCACATGAAGTTACTTCACCTGGACTTAAATAGACCACACAGGACACGAATAGGAAGTGGAAGGTCCATCCATTCGGATGGCTCCACCTCTTCTTCAGTCAGTTTCTCAAGCTACCTTCAAACGTCTCCTTTGACTTTGGGGAAGGATGGGAACACATAACACAGAATCATCTTAAATGAGCTGGGTTCTCCAAAGAACTTGACCTTTCTCTAAGGGCAGGGTGAGAGCAAGAGAGATGAGAGAGAGGCCCAAGATTCCCTCTCCCCAGTTCACCTCTCTGTCAGCAGCAGCTGGCTGGGACTGACATGGGGATTCTTCCTTATGCTCTTGAGCAGAAACCTGAACTCTTTTCAAAAGACTGTAACATAGGTGCCTAGTCTGTCCCAACCTCCAGAGTCTTCAAGAAGTCTTGATGCATCAGGCCAAACGGTACAAAACTCAGGACAAAAATGCTAGCCATATATTACCCCTTACTTCCAAAGAAGGAACAGAAAATGAACCCCCACAGCACTGCTCTCTCTTCCTGAATAAATATGCGCCTTGTTTAGATATCTGCCTCCCCCAAGCTAAGGGAAGGACCTGCTCACTTTGCGAGATCGCACGCCCCTACCAATGAAGGTCTCCACAATGGGTAGACACCGAATCACAGCCCCGACCACCTGACATCTGCTTGAGCAAGACTAGTGAAAAAGCAGAAACTTTCTCTCTTCTCACTGCCCTGTCTGGATGAGATGACAGACACTGATGGCAGAGCCGAGAGAGATAGGAGGAACCTGAGTCCTCAGGATCATTTAGAGATGCTAAGTTGACCAACCTGGAGCTCATCTTCCCATAAGATTATACTTTGATGTAATGACAGGATACTAATTACCTGAAGCTAAAACATCCATGTACAGATGCTGTGGCAGGAAAACTGTCCTCTTTGATAACAGAACTCTAGAGTCTGGGCATCAGGAGGGATATCTGCGAGTAATTACCTTCTTCATTTCCAAAGCTTTGAAATTAAACAGTGCTATCAAGCATGGACTCTGGACAATCAGGTATAATGTGGATATGTAGCAATTTGTCGCTACGTGTCACTTTTTTTGATATTTTCCCATTCCCAAGGCTGCTGACACAGTACTATCCGTACAGCTATTTCCTTCTCATGTGACAATTTTGCTGACTCACTTTCCTACCACATCTAGTTAGGCATTATTCTTAGCATCTAAACCACTACAATGAAAGAGATCACGTGATCTCTGCTCTTTAAAATTAGCCTTTCATTGAGAGAGAGACAGACAAACCAAAAAAAGAGGTTACGTGAAAAAAACGTTCCCAGGTTATGGTAAGTGCTAAGAAGAAACTAAAACCAGGGAATGTGGTCAATTGCTTGCTGTAGAGTTGGGGCCTGAGATAAATAAGTTATAGTGCTAGATTACAGGCCAAGAAAACTTCCCTGATGTTTCATCTAAGAACTGGGTGATGGGAAAAGCACCAGCTGTGAGATGGAATAGGAATATTCCAGAAAGAAGGCACAAGAACTGCAGAAGCTCCAAGGTGGCAACAAGGTAACTTTTTTCTATGCAAATATTTGTTAATCGCTTTCCACATTTACCCTCACCATATTCTTATTTCTTATGAAAGATAAGCAAAAGAACTTAAATGTACAAATTTTCCATGTGTAACTTTCAAAATCTTTATTACCAAAAATACGGCGGTTTGTTTGTCACGTAATTACCCCACGAGGAGTAACTGAGATGCTGTGTCTTCCACGGACTTCTCAAAAGCCCTAGCACAGGCAGGAAACCAGACATTTCACAGGAAGTGGTGCTAGGTGTGGAGGTCCAGGCTGGTAGAAAAGGGAAGGAAGGACAGGCTGCAGGGGGACCCCTGCTCAGCATGTGGAAGCCTCTGCGTTCAATTTCCAAGAGGGAAAGGGGAAAAGGGGTTGGGGAACCACCTTCGTCACTCTTGCCTTTGGCCTGCAGCTCTTTCAGATCTGGTTTTACTAAAACAGTCATGTTTATTATGAAAACTCATACTGACTCTCTTCTGCAGAGAAAGCCACAGCTCACTGACGCATGGGTGACAGAGAGGAGGTTTCCATCACTGAACATAACATGGTGTGTGTTTCCTTTGTTTTTGCTGGTTTTGTTTGTTTGTTGAGACAGGGCTACATAGTGCATGCCACAGGCTGCTTGCTGGCATGCTGGCCTTGAACTTGCTACATAGTTGAGGGTGGCCTTGAACTTCTGGTCACCTGCTGCCACTGCCTGGGAGCTAGGTTTACAAGCCTATGACATTACCAGTTTTATATGGTTCTGGATATCAGGCCCAGGGCTTATACATGCTAGGCAAGCCCTCTACCAACTGAGCCACATCCCTAGCCCATCACACAGTGCTTTTTAAAAGTTCGAGAAAAGATTTTACCAAAAATATCCAAGCACGAAATATCGCTTTTCTCTTTGGTTATACTAGGAAGCTCAGAGCTGCCGCCTTCCTCACTTCACATGACAGGAAAACAGGTTTTCTGTTTAACATCAGAGAACCACGTACCAAGGAATAACTTCCACCCTTCATTTGACAGAAAAATCTGAAAGAAGCCCAAATTTTAAGGAAATATAAACTAATTTCAAGCCAATAAGCTATAGGAAAAAAAATCCCTACTTCAATTCTTCATTCTTGATCTCAGTTTAGAATCTTACTATACTAAAAAACCATAATTAGTTTATCAAAATGCCACTGTAGAGAGAGGTCCTAGGATCTCTGTTATGTTATACTGAAAATATAATCTTTCAAACACTTTTCCATTGATAAAAAGCTTTTTGATGTTGACAGATATGATGAGTCTCAGGCAACGTCAACCAAACATTTCTTCTATGGATCCCAGGCAACTGAGGGTGCTGCATCCGATTTCCTGGGGGCCACATCCAGAGTAATCCTGGCTTGTCATGGGAGAACACAGCACCCACGGACAAGTGCTGATGAGAGACAGAGACACTGTGGAGGCCTGTGTTTCCAGGCAGAGGTGGGCCGCTCGCTCATCTCTCTCATGGTGTTCAGGGCCATGCTACAGTCTTACCCCCTCCTTCCTGAGTCTGTGTCCGCCCTGCCTCTGCCACTCTCTCCTCTTGGCCATCAGAGAACACACACTTAGGCTACAATCACGTTTGGGGGGCTTTGTGCCAGGTCCCTTGGATACAGTCACCCCCTTGCTCTTGACACTCCCACCCCACCTGACCCAGAAAGCCCTTTCCGGGGGCTCCCACACTTCCTGGTTCCCTTCCCTGTCAGAAATCATCTTTTGGATGATCGTTGAGATCTTCTAGAACAAGGGACTTCCTGACCAAGAATCTGTGGTAACTTCTTGCTGCGTCCAAGATGACAATGACTGATATTTCAGCACTATCAGTAGCATGTGCTCCCTGGGGGCAGGAACTGTTTTTCTGGCTTGTTCACAGCTGTGTCCCCAGGGGAAATGAATGAGTGAATTTTGGATTCTCGGACTTTTTTTTCAATGTGACATTTTCTTCATTTGGAATTGTATTCTCCTCGTTCTTCACCAAGTCTTTTTCTTTGTTGCCCCTACGTCAGGCTCAATTGGAGGTTAAACTCCTCTCCATACCTTCCCCCCTCTTTAAATTTCATTCTTTTAGTGTACGTGTATTTAGAGGTGCACGGGTGCCATGACACATGGGTGGAGGTGAGAGGAAAACTTGCCTAAGTCAGTTCTCTCCTTCCATGTAGGTTGTAGGGATTGAGCTCAGGTCATCAGGCTTGGTTGCAGGTATCTCTCCCTGCTGCTCCGACTTGCAGGTCCCACTAGAGTCTGCCCTTGGGTGCTACCCTCTAGTAAGCACTTTTGTTTCAGAGTTCTACAGTTGTTGGATAGGCGGCTGTGCTTTCTGCGATCTTTCAATTAAGTGTTCAATAATCATTGAATACACCGCACTATGGGACTAGACTTGCCTGTGGCTCTGTGCTATACTAGTGAACAAGGCACACAAACGTTCCCACACTCATGGAATTTATATTTCAGTGTGGAAGGAAAAGTAAGACAAAGTAGTAAAATTTAGAAGATGTTACATTGGTGTAGGAGTTCCTTCTGTTTGTGTGTTGTTTTCATTGGTTAATGAATAAAGAAACTGCCTTGGCCTAGTTGATAGGGCGGAACTTAGGTAGGCGGAGAAAACAGAACTGAATGCTGAGAGGAAGAAGGGCAGAGAGAGAGAGACACGCCATGGATCCGTGGCTGGAGGTAGACGTGCTGAAACTTTTCTGGTAGGCCATGACCTCGTGGTGATACACAGATTAATAGAAATGGGTTAAATCAAGANAACTTAGGTAGGCGGAGAAAACAGAACTGAATGCTGAGAGGAAGAAGGGCAGAGAGAGAGAGACACGCCATGGATCCGTGGCTGGAGGTAGACGTGCTGAAACTTTTCTGGTAGGCCATGACCTCGTGGTGATACACAGATTAATAGAAATGGGTTAAATCAAGATGTAAGAGTTAGCCAGTAAGAAGTTAGAGCTAATGACCAAGCAGTATTTTAATTAATACAGTTTCTATGTGGTTATTTCATGTGTAAGCTAGCCCGGCGGCGGGGACAAACAAGCCTCTCTCCATGTAACATTACATAATTATAAGTACTAAAGAAACAAAAAGGTACAAAGAGAGGAATGAGGCAACCCAGGAAAGCCTTTGAGGTGATCTTGAGAGAGTCAAGAGTATCAGAACATTTAAGCAGCTATGTAGGAAATAGCTCCGAGGCAGCACAGGGCCTGGCCAGGACGACAGTGTAGCTGGGAGAGAGATGAGAGGAGGAATGGCAAAACACAGTCAGAGGAGTAAGAGGGGACTTTGCTCATAAGACCTTGGAGGTCCCAGTAAGGTTATTGCCCTACTCTGAAAGATATGACGTATTCCAGAGCAATTTGTATGACTTATGTTCAACAGTTTAGAGGTAAACACAGATCCATCAAGGGCTGTTGAAATCCTTGGGGCTTAAGGATGTGGTCATCATAAAGATTCAGTCATGTAGGGCAACATTTCTCTGCTTCTTCTTCTTCTTCTTTTTTTCAATACAGCATGAGCCTACTCCAATAGGTCAGGCCACACAGCCAAGTGTGGCCAGACCAGGATCTATCAGACACAGCTTGGTCCAAAACAGTCAAGCAGGTATGTCCAGGAATAAGTACCATGCTCATGAAGTCTTCTCAACACCTTCTGTGCTTTGTTAAGAGAGGATCTCAGGAGGATTTGGAGCTAAAGTCACCAGAATCTCCCAGAAAGAAACCAGCTCCACAGAGATGCTCAGACTAGGGCTTGCCTGTGCAGCCCTTCTGAGGGCCCTTCTAGATCCTTGTGTCAACATGGGCAGTGGTATGACACCAGCTTCACAAGGCTGCTATGTAAGATGCAGTGAGCTCATGACATAACCCACACTTAAGAACTCTGAGGCCCAGATTTAAGCTTTAATCTTTTAAATAATAATGCATCTACCACAAACAAATCCACTTACTCCTATGAGAAAATATACTGTCATTTATCAGGTAGATAAAACTTTCATAAGTTTCTTAAGCCTGCCCCAACAAATGACCACAGACTTGGTAGCTTAAAACCATAAAAAGTTCTCACAATTTTAAGGACAGAGTCAAAAATTGTGGTGTTGGCAGGGCCACAGTCTACTCCAAGGCTCTGTGGGAGATGCTTTTCTTGCCTACTCCAGCTCCTCATGATTCCCGGCATTCCTTAGCATCACTCGAATTCCTGCCTGTCTTCTCACATCCCCTTTCTAGTGTGTATCTGCCTGTCAAACATCTGGATTTTCTCTTATTAGAACATCAATCACTGGCCTAATTTTACTTTTAATCTTCTGTCTTTGAGACACAGTCTATATAACTCTGGCTGTCCTGGAACTTACTATGCAGAGCTATTGACTAGTCCTGAACCCTCAGAGACCCACCTACCTCTGCCTCTTGAGTCTGAGATTAGAGGTGTGCATTACCATCCCAGCTTGACCTACTTTTAAATATGGAATTACATCAGCTCAAGATCTTTAATTAATGACTTGGGAGATGGTTTGGTCCATTGTGTGTGCTGTGCAAGCATGAGGACCCGAGTTCAGATCCCGAGTACTCATGTGAAAGCCAGGCTCGGTGCACATCTGTAACCCCACCTTGGGGGGCATTGGAGTGTGTGGAGTTTGCTGGCCAGCAAATTTGCCAAATTGGTGAGCTCCAGATTAAGTGAGAGATCCTGTCTCCAAAATCTTATACAGTG
The DNA here is from genome assembly GCA_001685095.1 of Ellobius talpinus. Taxonomy (NCBI): domain Eukaryota; kingdom Metazoa; phylum Chordata; class Mammalia; order Rodentia; family Cricetidae; genus Ellobius; species Ellobius talpinus. The sequence goes on from LOJH01029704.1 coordinate 9,620, forward strand.
CTTGAGATATCATGTCATATGTAACAGCAAATTTCTTCATCCAGAAATGGAAGCAGCAAGTACCAACAATGATGGGAGAACAGTCTAGACTGCTCTGACAATACAGCCAATGTTCTATCCTTTACTACTGCAGCATCTTTGATCCAGACGGCGAGAAGCTTACAGTTTGGTGCCAAAGACTGTGATTAGCAAGACTATCTGGGGATGTGCTCAGTCATAAATGTTACAAAAAGGCAGAACAGGGATTTGATTTGAATCTTCTGACTCCACTCCAGTGCTTTCGACTGTCTTCCTGTACTAGAGACCTATAGACATTGCTCAGTGTCAACCATCCTTGGGTCCCAAGTCTCATTCAGTTGAGAAGAACTTGTTCTGTTTTAAATCCCTCACATTCCTCCAATCACTCCACGTGCAGTTCAAGAATAAAGTAGTAAACTTGAAGCGGGGTGGGGGTCCTGCTGAAGTTTCACTTGGTGAAGGCAGCAAAGGTTCTGCTGAAAATGAACTTCAGGAGCTTGATTATGATCAGTCGGTTGAAGGACAGAAGGCAAAAGGAAAGGGAAGGGAAGCAAAATGACGATGAGCTGAGAGGCACAAAAAAGACAAAGACAGAGAATGTGCAGGAAGGGCAGGGGTGGGGATGAGGCTAGCAAAGGAGACAGGAACTGAGTACTGAATGATTAATTCTGTGCAGTGCTGTTTTCGAGGGTCGAAGCCCACTGATCTCTTGAACCTTAGCCCTCTGAGAAGTAATTACTGGTTTGTATTTGAGCTCTAATTAGCTGATTCTTCTTCTCAGCTCACAGCTCTTTAGTTGGAAAATAAGTATATTTATCTTATCCGAGTCTGGCAGATGCTCTGAGGATGAGTTCTGGCCGGGAAACCTAGCTGGGGACAATCAGACAGTGGGGACAGGATGGCATACAGAACAAGCTCTGCTGAAAAGCAGGCTCAGGCAAGCCTCAGCTGCCCTCTCAGCAGCCTTGTGTGATGTCCAATAGCCAATGTCACTGACACGGCCTTTGATGGTGCCTGGCTTCAAAAATGCTAATGACTGCAAAACTCAGATGCCAATAGAGTTCTGAGCCGGGAAGCAAGGAAGCAAAGGAGTCCTCCCTCCCCCCACTCCTGTCCTCCCTTCTTCCCACCACAGCACCCACTCTCTTTACCCACTCCCCTTCCGGCTCCCCGAGTCCATTCTCCCACAGATTGCATTGAGCATAAAAGGTCTTTGTGATTAGCACGGAATCCCCATGTTTAAGAGTAGGGTTGGCAGGGAGTAGGGCTGTTTCCGGCAAAGTGATGTCACTGAGTCTGCACACTGGAATTCCCTGTGTCCTAGCCAAGAGGCATAACAATCTGAGGTCTCTGCACATGGCTTGCACCGAACAAGTCTTCTCCACATCTGAAATCAAACAACTGTGCCCTGGGGACTCTAGTCTTTCTCAGAAGCAGCATATGTCAACAAGCTGTGGTTCTTTGCCAGCACACACACACACACACAGAGACAGACAGACAGACAGACAGACAGACAGACAGACAGACAGACAGACAGACAGACAGACAAAAACAGAGACAGACAGCCATTGAGAAAATCCTTTCTGGTTATGCATCATCCCTGGGCAACAGTGGAACCAGCATGAACTAACTCACACAGCTCACACAGACTATGCTGCTCTGGTGGGCTTTTTTCCTATATCTTACGTGTGTAAATTCTCTTATTCCTATTGCCTTTAGGCACAAATTAGAGCCTGCGCAAAAATATTAATGTGGAGAAAACAGACTGTAAACAAAATTAAAGTGATAAATCCAGGCAAATGTTTTCAACATTATCAAATATTTTGTTTCCTAATAGATTAGACATTAAAATAATTAAGAAAATCATTGGTCAGGTGGTGGAGTGCACACCTTTAATCCCAGCACTAGGGAGGCAGAGGGAGACGGATCTCTGTGAGTTCAAGGCTGGCCTGGTCTTCAGGAAGAGTTCCAGGACAGGCTCCAAAGCTATACAAAGTCTTGAAAAACCAAAAAAAAAAAGCAAAAGAAAATCATCAACCCAGCTAATAGAAAAGTAGAAAAAGAACATTAATAGGTAATTTAAAGAAAAGAAAATACATAAAACACACTATTTTCAACATGAGAAATGCTTGAAATGCTTTAAAATTATCTTGCATTAAAAGGATGTCAGTGGAACCAGAGTGGTGGCACGTATTTTTATTCCCAGCACTCAGGAGGCAGAGCAGGTGGACCCATAAGTTCAAGTCCAGCCTGGTCTACATAGCAAGTTCTCAGCCAACCAGAGCTATATAGTGAGGTCCTGTTTTTGTTTTTTGTTGTTTTTTTGCTGTTTCTTTGTTTTTTAAAAAGGAAAAACAAAAAGGAGAAAAATATGTAGATGAAGAGAAGATATGCAATACCTCAGTAGAATTTTTTCAGACTTTTGTAGATATGTACCTTCTAGAGTGACCCCCAAATTTAAAATACTGTCAGTATTCAGAGTTGATCAGATGAGGAACAGCTGGAACACATATATTATTTCTGGGGATACAACATGACACAGCTAATTTGGAAAAATATCCAGCAGTTAGTTATGAAACTAAATATAGTTGGCCTCCATACCTCCAAGTTTTGCACCTGAAAACTCAATCCACTGTAGAAGACACATATTTGAGGCAATAATTTCGTCTAAACTAAATATGTGCAGCCTTTTCCCTTGCCATTAGTCCCTAACAACACAATATAACAAGTACAGACCTATCCCTTACCTTGCACCAGGTACTGTAACTAACGTAGGAGGCTGTGAAGCGGACCGGAGGATGAGCACTGTATCACTTCAAGCTATTTGATACCCCAGAGTGAACCAATACTCCAAGGAAACTGAGATACAGCTCTAAGTATTTATTCTATGATCAGGAAATCACACTCTCGGGTGTTTAGCCCCAAAAGTACAGATGATTTCCATAGACCAGGATCTACACATTTCTAAGAGCTTTATTTGGAACCATAAAAATTAAAAAATCTAATTGTCCACCAACTGGTGACTGTGTATAAATTATGTTACAACAATACAATGAGATTAGTCTCAGCAATACAAAAGAAATACACTAGCAATAAATGCAACAGTATGGGCTCATCTCAAACGCATGGTGCTAAGTGATGTTATAGAATTTATATATTTGGAGCAAGATAATAGCCCTTTAGCTGTTTCCAGCCTGTGGCACTGAACATCCTATCCATGTACCTTTTCATAGCCTCATGGACATACTGGGAGGTTAAATTTCCACACTAAACGTCAAAGGCCATGTGCTAAATGACTTCATTCTAATATCAAAAAGGTAAAATTAGGGACACAAAACAGAACACTGAGCAAAGGCTCAGGATAGGGGCCGGGGATTCACTCTGCTGAATCACAAAGGTCTTCTGTGATGACAGAAATACTTCTATCCTGTTTGTGGTAATGGCTAGATAACTACATACATATTTATCAAAATCCATATCAATTGTACATCTAAAAGGAATGACTGTTAGTACAGGTTCAGTGAAGAAATTATATGAAAAATGGCCAAAGCCGAGTATAGTGGTTTGAAGTTAATCCACTTGAAAGCAATATAATAAAGAGCAATACAACAGATGAGAATGTCTTCTACCACATTTACCCACACTTAAGAAAAATTGTGTTTAGTGCTATGTCTTGGAAAATTTACCAAATCTAGACTGTGACTACAAAAGTGGTACTGTATGACTGCTATGTTCAGGGTAAAGAAAGAACACGCTGGGGACAGGGCCAACTGACGGAATAGAGAGACAGCAAGAAGGACTGGCAGTGCATCTCCAGCAGGAGCTGAGGAAGCGGTCATGGATGCTGGGAATCTAACCTAAATCCTCTGGAAGAGAAGTCACTGCTCTTAACTGCTGAGCTATTGTTCCAGCCCTGACCAGATCAATTTTTCCATAAAGAGGAAAAGGAACCGGTTAGCTATTGCTGATGATAAATGCGCACTACAGCTTACATGCCCATCTTTCAAATGTTGCTTTCACAGAATTCTCTTTCTTTCTGTTCCACAAAGTGCAGTAGATTGTCTGTCCCTCTAAACTCAGAGGCCGTGTGAGGTACAGTTTTTGAATGTACTGGTGATGCCTAACGTGGTCTACCTGTGACTACTCCATGTAGAATTTATCCTTAATGCAATGTATACATAACTATGAACCGTAAAATTAAATCAGTATAAGTTAGAATAAGAATCTGTAGCTTAAAAAGTAGGTTCACATGTATAGGTAAGTAGATTGTGTATTTCTGTCCATTTTCTGTTCACAGAATTGTATAATAAAATATGATTGCTTAAAAAAAAAAGAAGGCCAGGAAAAGACAACACAGAGACCACATGAATGACAGGGAGCTCCACCTCTGGCTTCCTGCTCACAATCAGGCTCCTGTGTCCTCATTGACTCAGGCTCACGCAGGTAGGAAGGGAGTCAGACCAGAAAGTCCCCTTGGGAGGACCAAGAGAGACAAGAAGGATTTCTCCCTTTTGCTTTCCTCTGGAACTACAATGAGGTTCTCAGTGGAAGGAAGTGAGTCTCCACCTCAGTGAAAGCTCACGACGACACCGCGTCAACCCAAGGAAATGAGTGCCAGTCGAGATGGAATTATTTAGACTCGTAAAGGCCAAAGGACTATGAGAAACACACGAGTCAAAGAGGAACATTTTCTTCCAGTTTCTTGGAAAATCTGTCACCTAGAACTGACCTTTAGGATGACAAATTGGCAGAACTATCCTTAAGGTCAGGACAGTGAGCCAAGACAGTACTTGGATGTCAAAGGCAACACTGGACCCACCCTCCCCCATTCTCTCAGAATTGAGTGGGGTGAGGTCATTGTCCCACAGAGCTTTATATGGTGCTGTTCCAAACCAGCAGTGAGCTAATTCCTGAAACACCAGGGCTTACAACTCTACCTCCTTTAACTCTTGGACTTTAGTTTCTCGTCTTCTCATTATGAGCATTCCCAAGCTCCATAGCCCTACAAACCACCCGCACCTCAGCCAGTCAGTTCCTGCCCTACTATTCACACCGAAGCTGCTCACACAAGTATCACCCACAATCTTGTGTTGCTAAGTCCAGTGGGTATATTTCAGCATTTATACTTCCCGTAGAATGGACACAGTTGGCTTCTTAAACTCTTCTTTCTTGCTCCCATGATCCCAGACTCCTAGAGCAAGCCTCCTCCTCTGGTTCATGCTTGCTGGGTCTTTGCTCTATATCCACGAATGGCTGCCCCACAGGGTTTTTCCCACTGTACATACATGGCACAGACTGAGTGGTGATGGCTTCTCAGTACCTATGGGATAACTTCCTAATCTCAATGATTACAACTCCCTAGTCTCAATGACTGTGACTCCATGATCCACCCCACTAGCCTAGGCTGTTCTCCTGAGCTTTGGATTTATGGCACAGCCACCCTCTCTCTCTCTCTCTCTCTCTCTCTCTCTCTCTCTCTCTCTCTCTCTC
>LOJH01029706.1:0-17339 GCA_001685095.1 Ellobius talpinus
TCCTCCCTTCCTCCCTTCCTCCCTTCCTCCCTTCCTCCCTTCCTTCCTTCCTTCATGCAACCCTGGCTGTCCTGAACTTTGCTCTGTAGACCAGACTGGCCTGAATTGACAGAGCTCTGCCTCTTTCTGACTCCTGAGTGCTGGGATTAAGGCGTGACCATTCCTGATCTCATTTGTATTCTTGGGGAGGGAATATGCATTTTTATTACTGCAAATTTCACTCAAGCATTTAGTATATGTTGAATGTATTCTATTTGTATCATCCAGATCCCCTCTTTCCCTTACATTAAACTCATTTGTTTCATTAGACAGTTTCCACATCACTTTCATGTTAAAAACATATGGATAAATTTATGTAACTATGTAAAACCTAGGACTCACAGTTGAGGGAAAACATGATCTTTGTCATTTTGAGTCTGATCTAATTTTCTTGTCATGAGGATCCCCAGTTGCACCCATGTCCTGAAAAGAGCATAATTTTGCTCTCCTTCACAGTGGAATCAAACCCACTGTGTGTTCATGCACTTTCTTATCCATTTCCCTGATGGTGGGTACTTCACTCGGTTCCAAAATCAGCTACAGTGACTGGTGCTGTATTGAGATGGATGCGCCAGTCTCTGGTGTGCCCACTTGGAGTCATGCACGTAAGGATTAAGGGGTGGCGTAGATGGGCCATGTGGTAGATATAGCTCTAGTCTTTTTGAAGAATTTCCACACTGATTTCTGTAGAGGCTGGGCAAGAACAACTCACAAAAGTAGGCCGGAAACTTGAGACTTGACAGTCTTAGTCTCACCCTATGAGAATCACAGGGGCAAGGTTTTTGGCCTTGTTTTGTTTGTTTTGCTTTTTTCTTTTGAGACAGGTTCTCACTCTGTAGCTCTGGGTGTCCTGGAATTCACTATGTAGATCGGGTTGGCCTTGAACTCACAAAGTTCTTCCTGCCTCTGCCTCTCCCGTGGCTGCAATTAAAGGTGTGTACTACCACGTCTGAATGGGTCTTTTTTTTGCTGCTGTTGTTATTTCATGATATTTTTTATTTAAAAATTTTTAAATTTTACATACTAGCCCTAGTTCCCTCTCTCTCCCCTTCTCCCACCCCCAACTTCCCCCCATCTACTCCTCAGAGGGGATAAGGCCCACTTGGGGAGTCAACAAAGTCTGGTATACCAAGTTGAGCCAGGACTGGCTGGATCTTTTAAAAAATAAAGCATAGTTTGAGGCTACTGGGTGCCAGTTATGACAAGGAAGAATGAACCAAGCAGGGGTCACAGATCAGATTTCCTACATTTGAGGTTAAATTCCCTTCAGTGGTGACCTATCAGTGACAGCCAAACCTACTGAGCAAATTCACAGTCATGTTGGCAAGGGGTGGGGGGGGCAGGCCAATTACTGACCTTTTCTGGCTTGAATTTACCATGAATTTATTTTACAAGGAATTAATCATCTTTTCTCACCAACAGATCCTAGCAAGGAAAGTGTGTCAGCTGGTAATAATTGGGTTGCTTTGTTTTTTGATCCTTAACCTCAAAACTGTTATCAAAATATCTTAATCTGATATCATTCTAAGGCTTTGTTTCAGTGCCCAACATTAAGATTTAAATAATTTAAGCTAACTGGGTTACTGGGAATCAATTGTTTTTCTTATCATTAGCCTAAGCCACAGTTTATATGGCTCCTTAGTAGAAACTCATGTGTCCTTGCCGTGTGACTCTTCCTTGTTTTATTTTTTGTCCTCTGCAGCCTCTGCTTTATCAGAGGCAGGGGCGCCATTTTATCCTGCCTTTACCAATATTAATTTTTCCACTAAACTAACCTCTATAATAATCCCTTACTATATTTATTGATTCAAGACCCCACTCATCAAAATCCTATCTAAGCTAACACTATTATATAAACTCACTGTTTCAGTTAAACAGCGCAGTTTAGGAGGAAATCATCTTCATAATAATCCACAGGTAAAATTTCCCAGTAGAATGGGATGGTTCCACTAGATAAACACACTACATTACAGGCCGTGGGGCTCTCCTCCCACACATTCACACCATGCCAGATATCAGAGGAAGATGACAGTGGCAAGCATGTGAAGGCACAGCAGAAGCCAGACATTCTGAGGTCTGTGGTCTTGGGGCCTTGCCCACTCAAGATTCACCTATCAGGGTTTCATTTCCTGGTGGGCAAACCCCTTGAAGTCAACTGCCATCTGATGCTCGGCTGACCTGGCCACTAGTACAAACCACCCACCTTCAATTCACACTTGTTCTTCTGTGGTGGTGTTGAGGGGAGTCCGCAGCCAACCAGAGCCATTGCACACTCAGTGCTCACACTCGTACTTAGGAGCAGTTGTTACTCAAGGACACCGTGGGAATCTGAAGAACTCGCTTTCATACGCTCTAAAGAAATAGAGACAGATGTGCCTCTAGACGGACAGATATTTTGGAGTTATCTCCTTGGTCAGTTCTTCATTTTAAAGCTGAGGAAAATTCTTGCTTTGACAACATACATGCGAAAGCGGGAATGGTTCAGAGTGTGTGTGTGCATGGCCCCTGGGCGTGGATGACACAAACTGAAGAAGCAGTCCATATTTTGTGTGCATTTATGTGTTTGTGTCCATTTGTGTGTGTCCATGTGTATGTGTGAGTGGTGTGTACATATGCATATATGTGACTGTATGTATGTGTGTGTATGTGCTTATGCAGGTGCATGTGTAATGCATCTGTATATGCTTGCGTGCGCACATGTGCAATGTATCAATGTGTATGTGTGAGTGTGTGGGTGCATGTGTATGTATGTGCATATGCGTGTATGCATGCATATGTGTATTTATGCATTTTTGTGTGTGTCAAAATACTAGGGAATTCTATCAGGAGAGGAGGGTATTTTATAGGGGAGAAGGTAGAGAGGGCAATGAAATACATGTGGTAAGAAAGCAGAAGGTGGGATTGGTTGGGAGAGGAATAGGATCTGTCTGCAGGGGAAAGAGGACATGGGGGAGGACAGTAAGGAGGGGAATAAACAGGAACACAGTATGACACATTTGGATGAAGAGTCCACACGACAAAATCCATTACTTCAGAATCAGAATGAATGGAGCTGAGATTGTGGCACTGGACTGAATGAAGCCTGGGGACTTTCTAGTGTGATTAGCTGGAGAGCTATTTAGAACCAAGGCCTCCCAAAGGCCTGAGTGTCTCTGGGTCCTGCCCTCTTAGTGTAATTGGCTGCATCTTGCACCAAGGTTTTTTCCTTTGTCTTATAGGATTATTCCACCGAGAGGCTGAAAAAGACCAATGAGATATTGAAAGGCATCAAGCTCCTTAAGCTCTATGCCTGGGAGCACATTTTCTGCAAAAGTGTGAAGGAGACGAGAATGAAGGAGCTCTCCAGCCTCAAAACCTTTGCGCTCTACACATCCCTCTCCAGTGAGTCATCACCGCTCTTCGAGTGGCCAAGACGTACACAGTGTTGTGTCTGACTTATGAGCAGTGAAATGTGCTAGTCCTCAAAGGAAGCCCATTGCTGTCTCTACATATTTACCCAGTCTCCACTGGTCCACACGACACTCTTTACACTAAGAAGAAAAAGCATGAGGCGAATGTCTGGCAGACCTGAATCTGGCTCTTTCAAGTTGTTTTTGGTTGTGATACATCACATACTGAAATCCTTGGTACTTTTGTAAACTTTATTTTAATCTGATGATGCGTGGGGGCATGCGCATTTGCGGCACATGTGTGGAGGTCAGAGGAAAGCTTTGTGGGGTGAGTTCTCTTCTTCCACATTTATGTGGGTGCCAGGAATTGAACTCAGGTTGCTAGCCCTGTGCAGCAAGCACTTTTACCTACCTACCTCTCACCTGATCCTATGAGGATGGTAATGATGTCAGCTGGTAGCTCCAGCTGAAAACTCTCATCAGTTACAGTTGGAACATCGGCTGGCTCAGTAAAACGGGAGCTATTTCTGAAGCTGATTTGACTATCTTGCTAATGTCCACCTCTAAATCATTTCAAAGCTCCCACTCTTGCTTATGTTATCTGTTTCGGAGGGCACATCTGATAGGCTTTCCTGAAGAGTAAATGAAAGAGGAGAAAACCTCAAGAAGTCAGACTTTATGGCCTCACCATCTGCTTTCCTAGTGTGTTCTTGAGAACGTTTACATACTGTTCCCAGCTTAAGCACAAACTCAGTGTTGTCCAGAATAATGGGTTTACGTTAGTATAGTTTATACATGCTTAGTCAAATGTCACCCACTCTTACTTGATTTGATTTGTGGGTTGTTTTGTTCTCAAAAGTCATTAATGACTTAGAAATTTGAAGGTTTATGCATTATTTTCTCTTGAACCATAAATGACTTTAGATCATTGTGATGTTATTTGCTTCTGCTTTGAAATGGAATTACAATCAACATTGAGGGCACATTCTATTTTAGGTGTTATGAGAAGTCTTTATACTCATTGGGTCTTGTATCTATATGACAATGGTGAAAGATTTTGATAAAGCCCTGTGGTTTCCAAGAAGGATCCTAACGAACCATCTATCTGGCTTTACTATGACTCAAACACTAATATTTTTGGTGGCGTATGGCCATAGCCCCAGCCCTTGGGAACCTAGGGCAGAAAGATTACCTTGATGGTCAAGTCAGCCTGGGCTACATAGTTAATTCAAGTCCAGCCTCAGCGATAAAATGAGACCATGTTAATAAACAAAAGCAAAAATAAAAACAGGGCCTGGAGTTAAAAGTGTTTACTGCTTTTGCAGAGGACCTGGTTTCGATTCCCAGTACCCACTGTGGAGGCTTACAACCAACCACCTGTAACTCCAACTCCAGAGAATCTGATGCCTTCTTCTGGCCTCCTTAGTCAGGTGCATACATATAACGCACATGCGTACACTCAGGCACAAGTACATAGACATCATTTAAAAATAAATCAATCCGTCTTTAAACAAAACAAGAAAAAAGAAAGAAAGAAAGAAACATCCTACACTAAACCCCTTTAGAGTTTTTGTCTAAAATTCTGAGCTGCCCCAGTGTTGACTCTGTGTTTATGGTTTAAGGAGGGGTGAAGAAATGAAATTATTTATTAACTGAAAGGTCTAAAAGTGAAAGCTAATAACCCTTATTGGACCCTGAGCATGAAGTAATGTCAAATTCTCATTTTTCATCCGCATAAGAACCAAGCTTCAGTAGACCTGATAAACTCTAACCCATACATGCTCTCAAAATACACATTTTAAAAATTCTAACAATTTGCATCATCAAAGGATTCTTTTATCTGATTTCTGTTGCTTAGAGCTTTCTGGCTAAAATGTGTATGTGGGAGCTCACATAATCAGAGATGAGGAGAAATCACCTGGGGAATATTGGTGAGTCCAGACAGAATGCTACTAACATACTCTGCCATTCTTGTCTTCATGGAACATTAAAGTAACAGTGGATGATTAACTTAAGTGGGGAAAACGTTTGCACAGCACACTGAAATAAAACATTTGATTTCTTCCCGCAGTCTTCATGAATGCAGCAATTCCCATCGCGGCTGTTCTTGCAGTAAGACACTTTTTCTTGCTTTTAGAACTAGAAGCAGATCAGTGCTCATGAATGACATCTCACAGAAAATGTGTGGGTGGCCATGGCTGTTACTTCCCACATCACTTCCTTCTCTGTAGTTTCCAATCCAATGGTTCTAGTCCAGGATTTCTCAGCCCCAACAGCACGATACTTTGGTTTGGACTGTTCTTTGCTGTAAGGTGATATCCCTAGCATTTGTATAAATAGTGGTGTCCCTGGCTTCAAATTTACTAGATGTCAGTACCTTGCCCAACCACGACAATAAAACCTATTCCCAAATGTGGGTGAATGTGAATAAAACTAACAGTGGTTGGAAATTATCCATCTTCATTGCGGTGGCCTGGTCTCATAATTCTTATAACAAAATAGTTCACATTAGCAATCAGGATGTGTTAAATAATTACATTCTATTTCTCTATATAGTGTTTAAAGATGAGAATAAGTCTTCAGTGGACTGTGGTGTTGGAATTTTAGTACAGTAGAGACCTTTAAATGCTAGACCACTCTCTTAGAATAGCAACTCTGAGTTGCTTGGAAAGCATCTGGCTGGGTGTTGGGGACTCTGAGTTCTCTGTTCAGTTTATTCCTCCATAGACAGTAATTTGAGAGAAGTCACTATCCTGTTCTATAAATAGACTGTCTTGTCTGTCTCTCAAGTTTACTGCTAGGATTATGTGCAGATCACTGTGTCTTTACCCATGGCTAGTATTGTTTCAGTCTTGAGTTTGAAGTCAGTATTTTTCATGGTTTCAATGGACATGCCAGCACAGTAAGATATGCTGGGATAGACTAGTTGAATGTCAGTGTGTGTGTCACTTTCTTCAGGACTTTCTAATAAACCTTTTTGTGTGTATGTGCAGACGTTTGTGACGCATGCGTATGCCAGTGGAAACAACCTGAAGCCTGCAGAGGCCTTTGCCTCCCTGTCTCTCTTCCATATCCTGGTCACACCCCTCTTCCTGCTGTCCACAGTGGTCAGATTTGCAGTCAAAGCCATCATCAGGTATGCACTGAACTGTCTGGGTCTCTTCGCTTATTGATGGCATGAATAATATGTGTCTTTGCGTGTCCTTGCTGATGAACTTGCAGAAGTACAAAAGGAACCTTAAAGATGATGCCAGAGATTTCCACTGTTAGAAATTGAGTAGGTTAACGTTCAGTGCTTTAGTTCATATGGAACTGTTGTAGATTTCGGCTCCTTAGTTTCCCCCTTTTTATTATTATATTTTTTTGTTATTTGAAACAATTTTTAAATTTAAATTATTTTTATCATATTCTTTCCCTGTTCTAAGTCCTTCCAGATCCTTCCCCAACCTAACTTTAAGTTCTTTCTCAAAAAACAAACAGAAGTCCAATACAACAAGAAAAACAAAAACAAAAAGCAATAATAAAACCGCACCAAAAAGCACCAAATTGTATCCAAATAAACCACACACATATATACACACATAAACAAACACATACACACATACACAAAAAAAAGAAACAAAAAACCATGGAGGCCACTATATGTTGGTCAACTGCTCCTGAACGTGAGGCCATTCCTGGAGTGATTGATACACACAGTGTCACACTGTTGGAGAAAACTGATTTTACCTCTCCTAGTAGGTACAAGTGACAGTTCACCCCAGTGGATAAGTTTTCATTTATTCATTTATTTTAAAAAATATAACAAAATAAAATATAAGATAAAACAAAAACTATCACCTTGAAGTTGGATAAGACAAACAAACAGAATGAAAAGAACCCAAGAGATAGCATAAGAATCAGAGACCCACTCATTCACACACTCAGGAGTCCCATAAAAACCCTAAACTAGAAGCCATAATATGTACACAGACGACCTGGTGCAGACCCGTGCAGGCAAGCCTTGTGCTTGTTCTCTGAGTGTATATGAGCTTGGCTCGTGTTGATTTAGAGGGCCGTGGTCTCCTGGTGACCTTCATCCCCTCTGACACTTATACTCCTCATACATCCTTCTCCCCAGGATTCCCTGGCCTCTAAGGGGAGGGAATTGGTGGATATATTCCATTTGGGGCTGAGTGTTCTGAGGTCTCCCATTCTCTGAATAATGTCTGGCAGTGCGTTTCTATATCTGCTCCCATCTGCTGCAGGAGAGAAACCTTCCTGGCCATGCCACAGTCCATTCTTTAGAAGCAGTCTGATTTATTGAACAGTTGGCCTTTTACTTGGCATTTAGAATGTCTTTATTCCCCCACCCCCACATGCTTTATATTAAGGCAAACTCTTCCATTTATCTCTGCAGTCTTCTCTGGTGGTTGCTTCGGTCAGATTTCTCTAAGCAGTGGTGCTAGTTTTACTGGTATCTTAAAGGTTCTTGATGAAGGCGGCAAAACTGCTTTTTATCAAATTGACATAGGTCAAAGCTTGTGTGTATATTTAATATATCTACGATGTGGCCATTATGTTTCCCTGAAGCTGTACCGATCTGAAGGTGTACCAGCAGGGATGGAATATTTTTTGAAACAACAGACTATGCTACATGGATTTCAGCTTAATCAGCCAAAAAAATAATAATAGTAACAAGGCAAGTTCCTACTCTTTGAAAATAGGAAGACTTGAAACTTTTCTCTTTTAAGCAGTCTTCAAGTCAGGGGAGACTTTGTCTTGGTTATAATTTACCATAATCAACAGCTACAAAAGCAGGTGTCATATGATGGTGGCCATTTCCCGCTTCTTCCATTAGTACCACACACACAGCTATGTTGACAAGACAGATAGTGCTGTCTGTGTCTCCACCTGCTGTTCTCAACTATATTATAAACAAGCCAGTCTGGAAGTCATATGTTACTCTCACTTCGCAATCTTTATATGCCTTATAGAATCTTTGCATTTACTGCAAATGGCTTTTGTCGCATTTATATATGACCTTTGAAAGATATGTCTACATGTTAGAACCCTGAAGAGAATATGAGCCCTTAAGGGGTGCCCCTTAAGGGTGCATTCCACCATTAACAGCAATGTAGAGCATTTCAAAATCAAATAATTTCCACAAGGCACATACATGACTGAGAAACCTAGCATTTGATGTTCAGTGCATTGGTTGTAGGCAACGGTTTATATTGACTTGCCAGTGTCTAAATACCAGATAGCAATTCAATGCAGATGAGCTATTCTGAAAAGTGGCAGGTTATGATGGGGTGGGTGGAGGAGATGGAATCCTAAGAGAGTTTCAGTCTTCTCTGAGCCAGGCTCTCAGTAACTGTTCCAGAGCTGCTGGGCTTTGGAGCTCCAATCCTCTGACCTCGGCTACCCTTGTTTCTTTTTTCATTGTTCTGCCTTTGGATGGCTTACATAGATAGACTGTAGCATGTAGCCGACCTTCCAAATTAGGCAGCACTCTGGAAGGGAAGCCACTGCAAACAATAAAATTGATAAATAGCCAGAGTCTGCTATTTTGGTCCCTATTTTCATTTTCTCCATTTAACGGCCATCCGTTCCATGGATGCAGTCTTAATTAACTGAAACTTGACTTTGCACTAGAAGTCGAAATAAAAAGCAGTCTATAACTCATAACATATCATGCTTTTGAAACAAGGAGCTTGCCAAGCATTCGAAGGACTTTGACAGTTGATTTGAAAAAGATGAAAAGGGCCCTTCCTCAAGTCTAGTGTTACAATCCTGCAAGTAAATCTTAGTGCAGTGGAAGGTGGTAATGCCCTCTGTGGATTTCTCATTGCCCTCTCCCTTTATCCCTCCTAGGGAAAAGGCATTTGCCAGTTTGATAAAGCCCAGTGTGCTTTCAGGGCCCCCAGCCAGCTTCCCCAAGTCACAAGCCAAACAGAATGTGCTTCTAAAAGCTCACTTCTCTAAAATGACATTCAGCGTTGATTTGCAAAGATATCCTACAAAGATGGTGGGTCAACAGAAGTGGCCAGACCTTTTTCCTACTGGGTTCTGGTTCTGGGAACCCAAAAAAGTATTTTCCCAGTGTTGACTGGCCTCTGCATTTGCTTCAGTGCTTGGGAACCCGTGACCAATCTCAAATGCCAGTTGGCTTGCAGTGAGCTGAGCCGCCTGTTTATAGTGGGGAGACTTTGGTCAGCTGATTTTGAAATCTCCTCTTCAGGACTCTAGAAGTCACAAGTTCTTTACTGGATTCTTATATATATTCAGACACTTTCTGGGTTGGAATGGGCTGAACTTCTGCTATGTGTGCATGAGAGAAAATGAGAAACCTCTTCACTGGAGGAAAATGCAAGGCCGTATAGAATTCCCAGCTCCAGGATAAGTCCCGCACTTTCTTTTGAAAGAGTTGTTATCAATATCCAGGTAGCCTTGTTATGTTCATTGAGTAGAACATATGCACATGCACACATGCAATGTACCTGTTAGTATGTTTATAACAAAATGGAATGAAGAGGCACATGTGACCCAGGTTGTCTTGGCACAGCTTCTAACATCCCACCCTGCTTGAGTTTCACTTTCAGTGTTATGAAACAGACTAAAGAAATGTCACTTGCTATCTCAAATTTGACTCCAGTTCCAGGGGATCCAACATCTTCTGCTGGCCTCTGCATATGCCAGGCATGTAGTGATATACAGATGTACATGCAGGCAAAACAACTCTACACATAAAATTAAAATAAAAAAATTAAGGTTCTTATAAAAGGAGCAGGCATGGTGACACAAGCTTGCAATCCAAGGACTTGGGAGGCAGAGGCAGGTGGATCAGGAGTTCAAGGTTACACTCTGCTCCGAACTGAGTTTAAGACCAACCTGGGCTCCCTGAGACCCTGTCTCAAAAACAAAAAGTATTTGAGTAAGAGTGATTTTTTTTAGAATGGTAAACTTTATTCTCCACTTTCTTAGAAATAATTTATGGGTCTGGCCCTTCTGAAGCACAATATATAGTATTCCTTATAGGTATTTAGTATTTGATAGGTAATGTAGTGACTATGTCCAAAGATGTTAGTTGCCAAAGGGGAGAAAAAAATATTAAAAATTATTAAAGAACCCTTTCATTTTCAGGGGAAAGTAACAACAACAGCAACAACAACAAGCATTGTCTTTTCTCTCGTGTGCCACTCAGAGATGTTTATGCTTGGCAAGTCTCCTACATCACCATCTATGAAGCAGATAATTACTGACACTCAATCAAGCATGCTTACACCTTGGCCAAGTCTCTGTATTTCAGTTAACAAAACTTTATAATCTCTATAAAAAAACAGGCAACTATCAGCCACAAAAATCAATTATTCCTAATTACTGTAATACCTGTTCAAGGTTGTCAAGTTGCACCTAAATAGCCAACATCATATTTGAAGAGTTGGGGTGGTGATTCAGAGGTTAAGATTACATACTATTCTTCTAGACAATCCACAGTAAGTTTCCAGCACCCATGTTAGACAGCTCACCACCGCCTGTAATTCCAGCTACAGGGGACCTAACACCCTCTCCAGGCCTCTCCTGGTACCTGTCCTCCACTTGCATACCCATAATAGACACATAATCAAAAATAAAATACATATTTTTTAAAAAAGCCAAAGTAGTATTTGAGAAGTGACCTGGTAATGTGACTATGTAAAACTTCTGTCAGTTCCCTAAACAAATGAGACGTTAGTGAAATACTGAACTTAGAAAACAGTGTGAAGGCAGGCCAGCAAGCTTGTTTGTATCAAACATGCTGACTTTCAAATCCTAGGCACAAAGTATTTATTGTTCAACTTCAGATATGTTGTCTGACTGCATCTGAGGCTCAGTTTTCTCATTTATCAAATGAATACTGTAATATCACTTGCGTCTGAAGGTTGATAAAATCATGACACTGCATAGAAATGGCCCAGAACCCTTTCTAAATCAGGTAGATCTATTCTACAAATCTCAGTTTTACTCATTTACCACCTTTATTATCACCGAATGTCCAAGCATCTTAGGCAGGACTTCATTCTCTTGGGGCTGCATTAATAATTGTAAAGAAGAGAGATAGAATGGTCACAAGTAAAGAGCCCACTGTGAATTTAGAAAGGCCAGGAAGCAAAATGAACCCTTATACACAGAATGGCATGACCTGTGGACAGCTATAAGTTCATTTAGAGGAAAGGGAGGCCGTCTTGTTCATGGTAGTTTGGAGAGTGTGACCATACCTGCTAACTCTAAAGGGATAAGTGGCTTTTGATTAGTTAGAGGGAGAGGGAAATGAATTTTATCAGAGGGGGTAGACGTCTTGTGCACTTGGGGGGGATAAAGGTAGTTTTGTGTGTGGAGCAATGGTGCTGACACTAGAATTATTGGGAGGTCAGGCTGGAAGATCATGGGGAAGATGTTGAAAGGCAGAGAAGTGCCACACCATTTGAGATCTACCCTGGTAGATTCACAGTGTAAAGGAGAATCCTCATAGTTTGGCTGAAGCTACTCCATCCTGGTCAGGATTTGTGCATTTTCTATAGTTATTCGCCTCAGTGGCTCCTGAAAGGAACTCATAGAACCAGGAGATTCTTTTGCTGTTTACTAGCCTCTTATCCTCTCACCAACATCATGGAGAAATCACAACGTGCACAGTAAGACAGCCCCAGAAGATGGAGAGGTTTCCTTTAAAAGGTGTTGAGAGTCTAATGGGAGAGATAGAAATAACACATAATACCCAAGTTATGATGATGCAGTAATGTGTGGGACCTTCAGCCCAAGAGTGTAGGGCAGTGGTTCTCAACCTTCCTAGGGCTGTGACCCTTTACTACAGATCCTCATATTGTGGTGACCTTCAACCATAAAATTATTTCATCTCCACTTCATAACTGTGATTTTGCTACCATTATAAGTCATAATGTAAGTATCTGATATGTAGGATATCTGATATGCTACCCCCAATGGGGTTGTAAAACCACAGGCTAAGAACCACTTGCCTAAAGGAAGGTCACAAGGAGGATCAGAGTAAGTTTAGCACTGGGCACCATCTATGTACATTGTAACTGGAGGCACCAAATAGGATGTCTTAACTTCATTTTTGTTGACGTGCGTCGTGATATTTTGTTTGTGTTTTAACAAATAAAGCTTGCCTGGAGATCAGAGTGCAGAGCTAAAGCCACTAGACACCAAGGAGTGGTGGCACACATCTTTAATCCCAGGACTCGGGAGACAGAGGCAGAGGGATCTCTGTTAGTTCAAGGCCACCCTGGGCTACAGGAGATTGAATCTGTTTAAAAGAGAAACAGAGCTCACACAAAGGTGATCCCAACATTTGGGAGTCCCATACCTTTAATCCCAGCACTAGGGAGGTAGAGACAGAAAGAGATATGGCTGGGTGGAGAGAAGAATATAAAGTGGCAGGAGACAGAAGCTCAGAGCAGTCTGAGGCTTGGTGGAGACAGTTGCAGTCTGAGGAGGCAGTCTGAGGACAGTATCGCCCCTTTGGTCTGAACATTGGTAGAGGTGAAATGTCTCTCTAGTGGCTGGCCACACTGCTTCTCTGATCCTTCAGCCTTCACCCCCCCCAATATCTTACTCTGGATTTTATCTATTAAAACCAATTAGAATTTGTGTTACAGACAGGATACATATTTAGACTCAAGAGAACTTAGATGAGGAAAAGCTTTCTTTGTTCTAAATCACAGTCCATCATTGAGGGGAGTCAAGGCAGGAACTTGAAACATCAGTTGTAGGGGAACACTGCTTGCTGGCTGAACTGGGGGGGTATGCTTAGCCAGCTTTCTTAATCTGCTCAGGGCCACCTACCAAGGGGATGGGTGGTTACCCACAGTGGTCTGGGCCCTCCTACATCAACAGTCAAGGCAATCCCCACAGACTAGCTCACAGGTTAATCAATCAAGGCAGTCCCCACAGACTCTCCCACAGGTCAGTCAATCAAGGCAATCTCCACAGACTCACCCACAGATCAATCAATCAAGGCAATCTTCGTAGACTCACCCACAGGTTAATCAATGAAGACAATCCCCACAGACTAGCTCATAGGTTAATTAATCAAGGCAATCCCCACAGACTAGCTCACAGGTAAATCAATCAAGGCAATCCCCACAGACTCTTCCCCAGGTCAATCAATCAAGGCAATCTCCACGGACTCACTCACAGATTAATTAATCAAGGCAATCCCCACAGACTCTCCCACAGGTCAGTCAGTCAAGGCAATCCCCACAGACTAGCTCATAAGTTAATCAATCAAGGCAATCCCAATAGACTCTTACCCAAGTCAATCAATCAAGGCAATCCTCACAGACTCACCCCCTAGGTCAGTCATTCAAGGTAATCTCTGCAGACTCTCCCACTGGTCAGTCAATCAAGGCAATCACTCCCAGGTCAATCTGATCTAGAAATTCCAATGGAGACTTCATTCTTAGGTGACTCTAGGCTATGTTAGGTTGACAGCTGAAAGCTAACAAGGACAGGATGTTACATAGAGAAGAGAAAGTTCTTTCCACACCCAGAGTAGCTGAGAAGTTATGGCTTCTTAATGTTCCACAACATTTAGGCTTATGCACTCCATAAAAACTTCAGTGAGATTTGTGTGCATACTAGAAGGGAGGAATGGAGAACTAGACCCATGAGCTATAGTGTGTGAATCATTAGTCTGTTTATTCTTTGATTCATTGAGCAACCATCCATATAACAATGTGTGCCAGCCACTGTTAGACTCATGAGTCTGGTCTAGGCACTTGCCCTTGTGTCCTGAGGTACAACATGAGTGTGCGCAGGGGATATTCCTGTAGTTGAGAAGACTATTTCTCCAGACCACACCCTTTAATACACCAGAGCACAATGGAAGCTACACTGTGCATACATCAAAAAGGAATACTTGTCATTCAAGACGGACAGCATACCATTTCCCAAGACGGTCTAGTGCTGTGACTTTCTGGGTCTATGCAGCTAGATGTTGGTAATGAAGTCCCAGACTGAACAAGTCAATGCTCTTCTTAGACAATTGCCTTACCTAGTATCCTGACTTTGTGTTTCCTGGTTTCTTTCTACAGTGTTCAAAAGTTGAATGAGTTTCTCTTGAGTGATGAGATTGGCGAGGACAGCTGGAGGACTGGGGAGAGCACACTGCCTTTTGAGTCCTGTAAGAAGCACACTGGAGTGGTAAGTCTTGCTATACAAAGTACAGGTCAAACAAGTAATATGTTTTAATATAGGTGCAGTTAGAAAAAAACTGTAAGCTTTATTTGTTTAAATCTACAAGAAGAAAAATGGCTACTTGCTTCTACAAAAATAAATCCTCATGTGCCCAAAATCAATATACAGATAAAGGAAAATAGCCTCTATAAATTGTGAGAGAATGACCCCCTGCTTGATGCCAAAGGGAATTGAGAAGTTGTTTCTTACCCACATTCTTAGGAGGTGTTTTAGTTTCAGCATACACTCTGGTTTAAGACACGTTTGCTTAATACATTAGCTAGTTTGATTAACTTAACATATCACTGCACGTTACCTGCTTTTATTTTCACTTGAATACACTGGCTTTGCATGCTCCAGCGGCTTAAACAAAGTCACAGATGAGAAGGGTAAGAACCAGAGTTTTCACCTGAGTCTTGGCGCTTGTAACCCAGCAGGTTCACTCATCCTCGCCAAAAATGTTTACTCAATAGTTGCAGAATGTCTGAAAGCAGTCACATCTGTTTGGACGTGTGTCACACACAGTAGAAATCAACCACTTGTCATGTGTTCACCACACTTCCAGACTCACTGGCTCCCTTGTATTTAATGCCAAGAACTAGACCATCACTCTGAACAAGGCACACGAGGTCTCTCCCAGCATGCTGTGTTTTCTTGCAGCAGGAATCAAATGATAGATTAGTCTGAATTACAAGATCATTTCTTGCGTGAAAAGAGAAATGAAAAGGACATGAAAAAGCGAAAGGGTACTACATTATGGTGGTCATTCACCTGATGGTCCCTCTGAGGAGCCAGCCTTTGGGCCAAGACCTGAAGAACACAGATGACAGATGTGTGTTTTCTAGGGGGACACTGGGAACAGAAAGGCTAGCACGCATGAAGGTCTGCAGTGGTGGTTTGATGTGGTGTATATGAAGAGCAGAGGGCAGAAGTGCAGTAGGTTTGGGGTCTGTGAAAAAGAGGGAGACGAGGAGCAGTTATGATAATGATGGGGGTTCGTAGAACACAGGGAGGAATGCGATCTTACAGACTTGTGGTAGGAACCATTGGACAAGGCTCCTTGTTTGTTTTTGGGTTGGGAGACATTATCTCATGTATTCCAGACTTTCCTGGACCTCTGTGGGACTGAGAATAACCTTGAATACCTATTCTTCCTTCCATGTCCACACCCAAATGGTGGGATTACAAGCACAGTCCAATTTTACTCATTTTTTTCAGAGTTAGCTTTGGTTAGTTAGAGAAGTCAGTTGGGCTGGGCAAAAATTGGAACTGGGAGGTGAGTAGAGGTGATTATAATAACACAAGCAAGAGATGATGGCTAGGGTTCAGATTCTGTTGCAGTCATGGCGAACATGGTAAAGAAATGATTGAGTTCAGAGTATTCTGTCTGTCTGTCTGTCTGTCTCTCTTCCTCTGTGTGTGTGTGTGCGTGTGTATGTGTGTGTGTGCACACGTGCACGTGCGTGTGCATGTGTGTGTTGTTCAGGACTGACCAAGGACCTCACCCCTGCTAAACACTCCCTCCACCCCTGAGCTACACCTGCAGATCCCTCTGTGTCTTTTTTATGTTCAGTTAATAAAAATGTGTTGAAAGATTAGATGACAACCAGGAAGAAAGAAGACTCGAGGATGGGAGCTTTCTGATTGGCTGACTGCTGGGTATAAAGTAGAGCCATTCACTGAAACAGGGCGCTGATTAAGGAGGCAATTACCATTAGGGTAAGATCAAGATGTGTGTCTTTTACAGTTGATTGTTTTTGCAACACTTCCTGTTGACCAAGAAGAAACATCAGCATTGGAAGTGGAGATTACGAAACATAGGCCTTGAGATAAGCTTTAAGTCAATGGGACTGGGGGAAACATTTCTTTGCTTATGGAGGTGGCTCTTTCTGTAAAGTGAGTCACGAAGCAAAAGGACCTGAGTTGATACCCACAGCATCCACGTATAAATCCAGGTGCAATGGTGTGCTCTTGTCATCCAGGGCTGGGGAGGCAGAAATAGTGAAGATGAGTAGAACTCAGAAGGTCTTTGCCAGGAAATCCATCGGTATTAAAATTTTCGTCATAACGAGTTTAAAATTGCTAAAAGCAGTTAAGCCAGGTGTTTGAATATTTTTATGTGTACTGTTTTCTTTGCTTTTCTGTAGCTAAATGAAAAGAACCCTTTTTTAGGTTGAGCAGGTTAACATTGAACAGGTGTGATTTTGGTTTGAGAAATCACTGCCCTGTATGCCTGTTTATATTGCATGGCAAGGCCTGCAAAGGATGCTTGATATTGCATGGACATGTGTACAAGTCCAAACGCACATGAGTGGATGGCTAGTTCAGGTTAAAGCAGGGAGCTTATAGTGTTGCAGGTCAGGGGTTGCATCCCTGCATGGACCACATAAGAAATTCATGGGGGCTAGAAAGACAACTCAGTCAGCATAAGAACACGCGATGTTGCTGCAGAGAATCTGAGTTTGGTTCTCAGCACCCAAGTTGGACACTTCACAATCACTTGTATATCCATCTCCAGGGCATCTGACACCCTCTATGGCCTCTTCTGCCTCTATTTGCACCTACACAAACCTGTACACACACATAAATAAAATAAATTTTTAAAAAGTAGATTCAAGTGAATCTATATTTTTTCCAATGTTTTTTTATTTTATTTTTCCATTCAAAAATTTACACTTCCTCCCCTCCTCCCAT
>LOJH01029707.1:0-12710 GCA_001685095.1 Ellobius talpinus
TTATAAATAATACCATTCAAAATTTCCACTTCCTCCCCTCCTCCCATTTCCCTTCCGCTCCCCCCTCATCCTCCCTCCTCCCTCTCCAGTCCTAAGAGAGGGCAGGGGTACCCTGCCCTATGGGAAATCCAAGGCTCTCCCCATCCATCGAGGCCTAAGAAGGTGTGCATGCAAACAGACAAGGATCCCAAAAAGTCAGTACATGTAGTAGAGACAGATCCCAGTGCCACTATCATTGACTTCTCAGGCAGCCCCCATTGTCAGCCACATTCAGTTTGATCACATGCTCATTCAGTCCCGGTCCAGCTGGCCTTGGTGAGCTCCCATTAGATCAGGCACACTGTCTCAGTGGGTGGACCAACCCCTCGCGGTCCTGACTTCCTTGCTCATATTCTCCCTCCTTCTGTTCTTCAACTGGACCTTGGGAGCTCAGTCCAGTGCTCCATTTTCTTCAGAGTGTGTTTTTTTCTTCACTTTGGAGTGTACAGTGTGGAGGCACCTGTCACAGAGGCATGATGGTAAATAGTACCTGTCAGCTTACCTGTGTCAACAATGTCCCTGATGCTTGGTCAGATTTACTTTCAGATGTGTCTGCTGAGAGTATTCTTTCATGAGAGGAATATTCATAAAGATTGTCTAACTAATGAAGTTTTCCCTTTCTGTCCTGAGTTGTCCTTATACTGTAAGTTAACAGTTTGCTTAAAACAAAAAGGCTCAACAAAATGCAAGGTAGAGAGGACATCTGTTTTTGTCAACATTTTTTAGAAGAGCAGAACATAGAGAACATGACTTTCTCTAAATATAAGGAATGGGCATATTAGGATGACTTAAAGGCTGTGGTTTAGCTAATCCAACAATGGTTCCTTATGAGTGGGAGGTCCAAGAATCAAGTAGTTCTTCAGAGAATGAAGCTGGATGTCTCAGCTGGTTTTCAGTAAACAGTATATGCCAGAATCCAGAAGAGCAGACTCCAATGCCAGTGAAGGAATTAATTTGCTAGTGAGGTATAAGCAAGCAGGTAAACAGTAACATTTTCCTTCTTCCATGTTCTCACATAGGCTTCCAACACAAGGTGTGGCCCATATTGGTGGTATGTCTTCCCACTTCAAAAGAACTGGATTAAAGTTGTGTCTTTTCCTTGCAAAACTGTAGATTAGAAGTGAATCTTCTACTTCAAATTAAGCAAAATCCCTCACAGGTATGCCCTATTTGGGGGTTTTAGTTAATTCCAAATGAAGTCAAGTTTACAATCAAGAATAGCCAACACATCACCTCTCACCCAAATACCATAAACTAACATTGGTCATGTTTTTCTTTTGCAGTCAAACTGAAACATTGGTTTTACTTGGATCCTAAATCTCCTGGGTTTTATATGACCTCCAGTTTGCAGAATACAAATGTTAAAATGTGTCAGCCTCCAGGATCACATGAATACATTATTTTTGTTGTATCTATCTTCCTTCCCATTTATCTCTATCCTTACCCCCTTTTTATCTCTCTCTACTGTCTCTCTCTTTCTTACACACACACAATTTCATGATATAGAAGTTACTCAAAAATTACTGAAAAATTTAAAGTCAAAAGTATTTTTGCAAAAGTAAAACAACTTATACATGAGTTTAATTCCCATAAATATAGTGAATATTCCACTTAATTATTGCTACCAATACTATGTTTTCAGAACTTAGTAAACTTTGGAAATAAAATTTTGATGGGACTGGAGAGATGGTTCATCTGTTAAGACACTGACTGCTCTTTCAGTGTACCAGGGTTCAATTTGCAGTACCTAGATGGCAGCTTATAACTGTCTATGTTTCCAGTTCCAGGGGATCCAGTACCTTCACATAGACATACATGCAGGCAAAAATACCAATGCACATGAAATAAAAATATGTAAAACATGAAAGTTTTTGAAATTTTTTTGATTTGACCTTCATTCAGTATTGAATAATACAGGGAAGAAGTGGTTTGATGTAAAAGATGGAGATAATGAGAAGAAAGAAAATTATAGTTTATATTACAAAACCAGAAAGCTTATTGCAGAAAAAAATATATTAACACAAAAGAGGTCATTAGTGAGATCTTAAATGTTTTACAGAAGAAATGCAAATGCAACCTGGTGTATGGAGGCTGCAATGAACAAAGATTCTGAAATAGAATAGCAACAATCAAGTCATAAAGAGATGGAAAGCAGGAAGTTGGGAAATTGGACGCGTTGACTCACTAGTTCTAGTACTTAAGTCCTAAGATTTTCATTAACAAAACACAAATAAATACCCAGGAAGCCATCTTCATACAGATACCACCACAACGCTGTTGTGAACATATCAAAGTCATCAGAAGCAAGGGTTAACATTTCCTCAAAATTAAAGATATATTCACTAAAAGTGAACACTTACAGGTTTATGAAAAATAAAGAGGCAAACTTCTGAGTCTTATATTAAGCCATGAGTTTCAAAAAAGTAAAATATTATTATGCAATGGATGTGGTTATCAATTAATTTAGCTAAAGATTATATTAAATAGATGGTCAAAATACTATGAACTGAGGTGCTAGGGTGATGGCTACCTTGGAGGAATACCTGCTTGGAGTTGGACTACAGTACCCACCACCTAAAGACTGGTGTGGGTGCATGCATCTGAAACTCTAGTTCTGGAGTAGTTGAGACAAGGAGAAACCAGAGCTCTCTAGCCAGTCTTTCTAGCCAAAGACTGAGCACTGAATTCAGAGACAGACCGTGTTTCAAAACATATAGTGGAGAGGGATATAGGAAGACACTTAGCAAGGATGTCTGAATTCTGAATACTTAGGTACACTCACACACAGTGATTCAGAAAGGAAAGGAAGCATGTAATATCGAATGTGTGGTTGCTTATTTTGAAATTGCCAATTTTAATCTAATGATCTCAAAAGCAGAAATGAGAACAGGTGAGAGAAAGAGAAGTGCAGAAAATGAAAAGGATTCTGGGCCTCCCAAGAGGTGCTATTACCTTAAATGCAGGACGATGGCAAGGGAGAGCTTTCAGTGAGGGCAGAGAGGTGAGCAGGTGTTTTCACTTGTGAAATATGTTTGATTATGATAATTTTACCAATTTTGCAATCTTAAGGAGTGTTTTTGGTGGCTAATCATGTGTCACAGGGAAAATGTGTGCTTCCTCGTAGTGATGAATCTGTTAACAGATCATGAAATCCAGCTTCATATAGACAGAACAGGTGAGAGCATCCACTATGTAGTTTCACAGAAAACTAGATACTACTTATATAACATACATTGCTACACTTTTAGTGATGCCTTTAATATATTTAATAGAGCAGATGTATCAATAATGCCTTGGTTCTGTCATCTCTGCAACTTTAATACAGACTGGAAAAATCTGTACATTGCTTTTAATAACATTCAGGAACAGAGAACTATAGAACCCCTTTGGGTGGCTTACATAAGTGACATTTTGTAGAGTATTTTCCTAGGCCATACCAGTGTTCTTAGCTGCACAATGTGTAAAACAATAAACAGATCATTTCAAGGTGCTTCATCATGCCAATTTGTTTGCATTGGTATAAAATTGCCACACAGTCTAAATCATCACTCATTATTCTGTGTTTTTATTTCTGAGGAAACATCCCAATAGCTGACCACACAGAAAAACAGTAATTAAATGTAATTTTTGTTTAAATAAGGAGTTATCATATAGATAAGATAGATAGACACAGCCTATTCACTTCTAAGTGAAAGAACCATCAGTATATGAAGGATTCTAACGTGTTTCTTTTTCAAAAGATATTAGTAGTGTTATAATGGAAACAAAACTGATATGCCAATCAAATTATCGGATCATGAGAACAAATGCTGCCTAGATGACAAGTGAGAAATCTCATATACGCTTAGTTTGTTTTTGTCTCACATATTTAAAAGAATATTTTCTATCTTCATTGACTTAAAAGAGTTCCATGGACCCAAATGAGTAGATTTTTGAATGATGTATACTTTTCTCTTGAGAGGAAATAGATTGATGGATATCTAGATAGATAAAAATATACTGATTTATCATTTATGAAATGCTTGTGGGGCCTATTGTATGGGCTGGTATGTACAAAATGATTGCCCCAAATATCTGATAGTAAGAATTACAATACAGTACCCAATGGAGGAAGGAGAGAACTGACTGCCAGAATTAGTAATCTGACCTCTGCAAGAGTGCTGTGGCACACACACACACACACACACACACACACACACACACACACCTGTCACAAGAAAGAGTTAAAATGTATTTGGAATCCTATAAAAAAGGACATTATAAGGTAAATATCAATGCAGATATCTCATCTCATTAAAAACCACTGTGTAATTTATATCCTTTTTAAAAGCAAAATTGCTCAAGCAGCAAATTCAAAGTGACATGGTTCTTCATATCATATGTGTGGCACTATTAATTTTGCAGCATCTCCAGGATTTGCTAAAAATAGTCTGTCATTAAGTCATAGTAATACACCAAGCCTGCTGAGGTGTGCATACTCACAGTCTGTGCTCACATGCAAAGATGGGGGCATGAAAAAGCTCATTAATATAAATAATGAAGTAAACAAATGGATATCACCTCAGGCAGTGCAATTATTGTTCAATAACTCCTCCTTAGCTGTATTTGATACCAAGGTTTTATTTTAGAACATTGTTTCTTTTGTTTTTTTGGATCTAGTAATTTACTTTTTACATCTGAGACCCTTTCATTATTTTCTGCAAGCAAGCTGACCCCATAATGATCCAAACACATCGATCTACATACATAGTAATTTAATTCCATCTTTGTGCATTAATAATGAAATCCTTATTAATTCTAAAATCAACAAATTCAATTCTGGTATTTTTGAAGTGTTTAGTTTTCTAAAGACATATTCCAAATAATTAAATTTGTTGGCACATTTAATTATTATGTTGATGCCAAGAAGTGCATAATAATCATAACCATTTTAGTGAAGAAAAAGTTCAAATATGGATATGTAAGTGACCAGTTACAAGAAAAAGAAATGACGGGTTGAGAAGGCTGATGTCACTTAGAACCCTTGATTCTAAACACTAAATTACTTTATAACAACTATTCTTACTGTTTTACACTTGTGAATGTCTGTCTGTCAGTCTATCTGTGTATAAAGAGTTAGATATTTTTAACTATTTATATATTATTTTTTGCCCTACAGAATTTATTTATATTGCTATGACTTCTACTACCTTCAGCTGCTTTGTGTATAGATCAGCAATATTACATGTATTTAAAAATCATTGTCTATATCTCTCTGAAGGCCTCTGTCTTATATGTCTATGAACCTGACTATACTGTATATATATCATTAACAAATTTGAGGCTTCTCCATCTCTTTTGGCAATGAAATCTTAACTTATAGCCTTTAAGGCTCCCTGGAATACCTTGATTCGTTTTATATTATTCACTCCAATCTGGAAACCACCTATCAAAGATAGCCAACATCTGTTTTGAGACAAACTGTCAGTGCATGGCTTAATAATAAAACAATACCTAATATTGGTAAAGATTAGGGAAAAGATGTTTATAATGCATTATATTTGAAGGTAGAATAAATGAATCTATTTTCTTGCATGTGGATTTCTGTGACAAGAGACAAGAACTGTGTTAGTGCCCACATGAGTGTGTGTGTGTGTGTGTGTGAGTCTGTGTGTATGTTCTGTTCTCTTTCACCCATTCTCTCCCTCCCACCCTCCCTCTTTTCTCCTCTCTCTTTCCTGTCACCTACAGGTGTTCAATTATGAGACTCTACCACTGTGGCTTTCTAATATTTCAATCACTTCTCAAAGCTCTATTGAAGAGTGCGATAATTGGGCTATTTCCATATTTTTAACACTTGGCTGTGTTATCTATATATTTTACCACACAGATCCTTAGAATCCACACGATGTTCAAATCATAGGATTTTTGAACTATATTGAGAATCATGCCTTTCTCATAATACAAACTACAATGATTCCAACAACAATGATCCTTATTCCTTGACTGACTTAACCATTGATTCAACAGTCTTATGTGAGATCAAGATAAACTCTTCCAATTGAGTCTATAAACAAGCAGATAGTATTATTAACTATTTCTAACATATAATTTTGGTACAGGTATATGATAAACATCTGTAAAGGGGGAAGTATGTGAATAAATTGACCTGGTTCTAATAAAAGTCCAAAGTCAAGAAGAGAAAATAAATCCCCAATCTCTAGGCTCAGCAATTTGTACTTGCTGTAGAGAAAGTTGTGGCTATTTTTTTTTATTTGTGATGTTGTAGGTCAAAAGCCTCCTGGTTTCTCTTCAGGGATCATTTTGCAAGGTGCCTTCTATATCCCCACTGTACTTTGAATCCTGCTGGTAGCTATAACTTTTTGGTGTACCTAATGTAGATATATCACTAGGTCTTCTCTAACTATTGCATTTTATAAGGGTTCTTAAGAGATCCAACCTGGTTGAAAGCTACTTCTTAGTTTTTCAGAATTCCTTTAGAGCAATAGTTCTCAATCTACCAACTGCTATGACTTTTTAGTACAGTGCCTCATGTTCTAATGACCCCCAAACATAGAATTTGTTGCTACTTCATAACTGTAATTTTGCTACTGCTATGAATCATAGTGTAAATAGTTTTGGAGATAGAAGTTTTGAAAGATGCCATGACCCACAGGTTGAGCATCATTGCTTTAGAGCCTTGCTGGGTGTGCTTACTCATAATGTGGTTTGGAATGTGTAATCATGAATGCCAAGACTCCTGTAGAAACTAACTGCAACATCATCTTCTTAAAAAATGTTTTCAGTGGTAAAGTGTTCTTCTGTCTACTACTAATTTGAATACACTGTCCTCAAGAATTCATTTATGAAAGCTTTGGCATGCTTGGTAAACAGCATTGAGGGAATTTTTAAGAGATAGCGAAATAAAAGAAATATGAGCTTCATCAATAGACTAATATGTGATTGAGCTCATGATTGAATTAATTGATTTTAAGAGGTTGTGGAGCCTGTAAAAAGCATTGTCTACTTTGAGGAAGCAAGTCATCTGAAGTATGTCCTGAATGGAAATATCTTATTCCAGGTCCCTTCTCTCGCACTCTCTGTATTCTACAAAGCAAGAAGTGCGGCACTTTTCTCTATCCTGTTTCCTAGCAAGGTATTCTGCCTGACTGTGACTTCAGAAGCAATGGAGTCAAGTCAGCATAGATGGAAACCTCTCTAAGCATGGCCAATAGAAGTGTTTTCTCCTTCTAGTTAATTTCTCTCTGGTATTTCTCTCCCAGTGATAGAAACTTCACCTCCACAATGTGAAACCGAAAACTTCATCTTAAGGTGGCACTGGACAACAAGAATCTAGGGATGCTGATTTTGGATCCTTTCCTGAAACCATTTTGTCCGGCAAAGTTGATGGATTGTGAGAATCTAGGGATGCTGATTTGGGGTCCTTTCCTGAAACCATTTTGTCCTGCAAAGTTGAAAGACTGTGATAGAACAGAGAACCCTGAAGAATTCAGAGATGGCATCACAGCTTTATTGGGTTACATCTGACCAAAGCAACTAGCTAGTTACTTACAATCAAAGAGTCCTTCTAGCAGGGTGTCACCCTGCCACACTTTAGGACACACATCACTGCTTTCCTGGCCAAATTGCAATCCTTCCAAGTTTTCTTTTGCTTCCACATCTTTCTGTAAATAGGATAAAATTCATGCTGAACCCTGAGTATTTTTTCAGGAAGTTCTCTCTGCCAACAAATTTTCACCTCTCAGTACAGATTTTCATGAAGTTTTACATAATGAAAAGGAGGTGGTTCCTGTTCTTTGCTCCATCATAGAATCAGAGTACTAATAATTTGTAATCACACTTAAAATAGTCTATTTCTAAGAAATAGCAATGAATTATGAGCACCATGACAAACTTTGAGATGAGATAGCCAAATATACATATACAAAAAAAGCTAATTGGGCATGGAAAGGAAGATGGAAAATTTGATGAAAGTGTAGGTGATAAGCCTGCAGAATGAGGAGCTTAACTTCAGAGGACCTACTGGAAGAAAATTGTAGGGATGGGAAAAATCAAATATCAGAGACTTCAATATCTTCCCAGTCTTGAAAGTGAGAAAGTGAAGTTCAGTTTCTGTGAAGTTAGCACACCACACTGAACACTTCAGCAATCCTGATGAAAAGCAGACATTCTGGGCATTAGGTAGATGAGCCTCTATCAAGATCGATGGTAGTCATGCAGGACTAATAGAGCCAGAGTAGATTTAGCTTAACAAAGTCCAATACAAAGGCCTTGATATAATGCAAGGATGATCCACTGCTAATGTAATTTCTGTGTAGAAATGTACGACAGATGAAAAGAAAATCAAGGCTCTTTACAACATATCATCTGTATTTTAAATATATAATTGAAATCTATTAATAATTTGAGGAAGGAGGAAAATGAGATCAACTCGAAGAAAATCAATGAAAAAGGCAATCTTATGACACATTTCTTGAAATTAGCAGGCAAAGACCTAAAAACACATAAAAATAGGCTAAATAAGTTACCAGAAAAATTAATAAACTGATAGAAAATTTCACGAGTTAGGAAATCATTTCAAAGAAACTACCCACAAAGACATTTAGAACAGTAGATGATTAAGTATTATATCTCAAAAAATTTTTGAGAATACGTAATAGAGAAAGGTAACATTATAATTCATGATTGTTTAATAGAAATGTTTTGATCTGAATGATATGATGGCTAATTTGAGATAACAGCATAACCAGATTGAACTGTTATGTTAGATTATTACTGAAAGATTATTCTCTGGTTGTACCTGTCATAAATATCCAGAGAATCCTGGAAGCAATTTTGTTTACTTATTGGTAAATTTCTCCTTCAGTTCACGCAAGTGCTATCTAATTGCTTGGGGGAAAGTAACAGAATAAAACAGAGGGAGAAGAATTTAGTCATTGTCATCTTGGTTGCAGGAGGAGAAACTATTGTGGTTTGAATAAGAAGTACCACATAGGAGCTTGTGTCTGAAAGTTTGACTCTGAGTGGGGAAGGCTGTCTATGAAAGCTTGCGAAGTTTTTATGGTAGAGCCTGACTGTAGGAAGTAGGTAACTGACTGCAGGATTTGAGTGTTCATAGCCCCTCCCACTTCCAGTCATCACTTTCTGCTTCCTATGTGCAGATGAAATGCGGCGAGTCTACCCAACTCTAAAGAAGTCTCACGAATGCACCCATTAGGAAAACAGAACTGTGCCTGACATCTCAGCAAACATCAGCTCCTTCCACATTAGGTTTCAGACATTAAGGGAGTAAACTAACTTAAATACTCAAACCGTGGCTACTGCCCAAAGTCATGAAAGACTTTGGCATCATGCATGTGACTCTGATATTTCAGATGTGTAGAATTCAAGATTTACAGATTCATAAACAAACATTTAAAAACAAAGTGTAATAATCCAGACCTTGTGTTGTGAGTTGAGGGTCCTTGATAAGAAAACACAACCTAAGGGGCAATGCACGAAGCAATGGGAGAGAAGCTGTAGATGCAATGGAAATGTCAGGAAATTGAAGAAAGTGGGAGCAGAGCCCATCTGACAATGAAAACTGCAGACAGCAAATGAAGTCAGTACAGGATACATCCCACAGAAGTGGTGGCTCCACAACCCCACACAAGCTCTGTCATACGACTTGTGCCTTGGGTGCCATTTTTTTGCCATATTGAGATTTGGTTTGCCTTGGCTCTTGACTATTCATTCCTATTATTCAATTGTTCCCTCTGGGAATGGGAATGTTTACCTTCTTCCACTCTTGCATGCTGTCATTATGTAACTTCCTTTTGATTTCATTAGGGCTCATAGCTTAGAGTTTGGCATGTTTCTTTAGAGAGACTTTGGGCTTGGACTTTCGAACAATGCAGAAACTGTTGGCACTTTGAGAATGATATGAATATGTTTCAACTGTATGCACTATTGTTATAGCAAAGAGAATTATGACTCTGTTATTCTTTTATTTGGCATTTAAAGACAATAATCATGTTTGGGTGTAACACTGAAAAAGAATGGACTTGTCATTGGTTAACATTGATTGTAAACTTAGAAGTTTAGTAAAACACTTCTTTGGTTTTATATTTGAGGTAATTCCTACAGAGGAATGACTAAGATGAGTTGCCCTGCTGCAAGCTTCTCCCATGCACGGGTCCTGGCCAGCCAGATGAATAACTGTTCCACCTCTACCTGCTTCAGCAATAACACTGGACCTTATCACAGACACACATACATGAAACAAACAATCAAGAACTGAAAGTGCAAGTAAAAACAGGTCAATCAGGATGGTATTTTCAAGTACTATATCATAACCATGAAATGGCTGTCAAATACAAATGACAAATAACTTTGTATACTCCTGGACCTAAGATTCCCTTCTCTTGCCTATGGGGATCTGATCTTTAGATCCTTTGTCTCTTGATCAGAAAGACCTAACACAATGGCAGCATGAATTTAGGTTATATCTTTGAATTAAGAATTATTCCATGAGCTTTCTTGGAACTGTAAAGAAACATACCAGAGCATCTTACTTAGGGTTTCCACCCTACATGTAGCATATTGTGAAAATTTTGTAGAATATTGTGATCAATATTAATATGAGGTACAACTTTCTTATAGTAACCCAAATAACCCAAAGAAAATGCATATTATAGGTTAAATAAAAACAAAACCAGATCACAATGCAGTCAAGCTACTAAAAAATATAAAAAAGAACTTATTGAACAAAGGCAGTAAAAACAAATAATAAAAAAGATGAAGCACAAAGTAGAAAACAATAAACAAAGCAACCGATCTGTCTCAGTATAAGCAGTGTAAGTTGGAGAACTATGAAACAATGTCTGAACATGCTTATCAAAAAAAAAACAATAAAAGCAGGTAAAGGTTGGTAATGTGGTTTAGTTGGTGATATGCTTGCTGAGCAAGAATAAAGACATCAATCTTGATCTCTAATTCCCATGTAAAAAGCTCAGCAACTTGCTGCACAGCCAATCTAGATGAATTGGTGAATTCCAGGTACAACAAGAGACCTTGATTCATAGAACATGGTGGAAAGCAATAAAGGAAGACTCCTTACTTTAACCTCTCACCTATGGGTACTTGCTTACACGTGCACACATGCATACACTCCAACCCACTTACCTAGTATTTATATATGTAAATTTTTCCTATAAAGTTATAGAAAATTAAAAATACTTTCTGATAAAATTTAATTAGCAAAAATATACTGATATAACAACATGGAAAAGAAGTAAATAGTTTTGGTGAACACAAGATTTCAAATAATTCTCATTGATAAATTTTTGCATTTTATGTAACATGAAATGATACTAAGATGAATGAAAAGTTAAAAATGTGAAATAGTTACTATAAAAATATTTTGAAGTTAAGAAAATTCTATATAGCAGATAGAATGGAATTCTAAAACTAATCTATTTTTTAAAACAAACAAACAAACAAACAAAAAACCTAGGCAAACAGAACTACTACCAAGAACCAAACATGAGTAGGAAAAAAATCAATTAAATGACTCCTAATTATGTTCTACTCTATTTGTAGATTGATTATTAATCCAGCTGTCATCAGACAGGTTTGTCAGGACAAAGTTGATGGGACTAGATGCAGAGACCCACAGCATTAGGCAGAGAGAGAGTCTAGGTTGGAGGTCTTCATCAGCTCCCTTCCCAAGGAGCTCAGGGAGCCCCACAGAAATGGTGGAGAAGGAATGGTGGGAATCAGAGAGGACACTAGGAGAGCAAGGCCCATGGAATCAACTAAGCAGTGCTCATCGGGAATCACAGAGACTGAAGAGACAATCACAGAGTCTACCTGGGTCTGCACTAGGTCCTCTCCACATATGGTAATAGTTGTTGGCTTAGTGTTTGGGTGACACAGGACAATGGGAGTGGGGATGTCTCTAACTCTTTTGCCTCCACTTGGGACCTTTTTCCTCCAACTCTTTTGATTTGTCCAGCCCTGACATTAAGGTCTGTGCCTAGTCTTACTGTATTTTTTATGCCATGTCCAGTTGAAATCCCTGAGTGGCTTTCTCTTTTCTCAGCAGAAATGGAGGAGGAGTGGATCTGGGGGAGAACAGGGTTGGGAGGGGGACTGAGAGGAGTGGACAGACCAAGGGGAAACTTCAGTTGGGATGTATTGTATGAGGGATTAGATTTAAAAATAAATAAAGAAAAATGAAAGGTATGGTATTTTAAAAATAGAAGACAACTTGAAGGGCCAATCCAATTCCAACATAGCAGTAACAATAGAATAAACCTAAAATAACAGAGTATTTGCTAATGAATCAGCCCTTGGCATAATGAAAGGAAGAAAGGATGGGAAGAAGGAACAGAGGGAGGAAGGGGATTCATAATTATTAGTTAAAGATAATTTAAATAATTTTATCTCAATAAATTTAGAATGTCAAATTCTAATGTAAACTTTAAATTTATTGTAATGGCACATAAAACAAAAATTCACACATATTTGTTAATTACTGTGTGGTATTTTTATGTATAAGAGCATTGGCAATGTTTTAATCAGAGTAGACACTCTGACTATTTGAACATTAATTATTTATGATAAAAACATCATGAGCTAGAGAGATAGCTCAGAGGTTAAGAGCATTGCCTGCTCTTCCAAAGGTCCTG